>JALIZH010021172.1:0-40828 GCA_030522465.1 Rhipicephalus appendiculatus | reverse complement strand
ATATGGCGATGGATTTCGACCTGCAAGGTGGTGCCGGTGGGAGATTTCTCCTGTGCGTTGTTGAACAATAAAAATTCGCAGCGTGCGCGTTAACTAAACGCGGACTGCG
Organism: Rhipicephalus appendiculatus; assembly: GCA_030522465.1. Classification (NCBI taxonomy): domain Eukaryota; kingdom Metazoa; phylum Arthropoda; class Arachnida; order Ixodida; family Ixodidae; genus Rhipicephalus; species Rhipicephalus appendiculatus. The sequence continues at coordinate 40,719 of JALIZH010021172.1, read as the reverse complement.
GGTCTCTGTGTCCAGTCGGAGTCTTCTGTCTCTCATTGCCCATTAGCAGCGATTGACATGTTCCAGTAGGAAACACCGCTCTATCACTGCGTGCTTTGCGCCTCCCCAGTTTTCTCTCCTGCGCAACGCTGCGATAGCGCCAGCGTCAACGCCGCCGCCAGTATAAGCGTTAGCGCCCGCTGCTTCACATCTACACATGGTTCCCTTTACTGGGAGATGATGTAATTTTTTCTCATCTGCCCATCTAACGTTCTCTCTCCCTCTCACGCGTTTGCCCATTTCAGTATATATATATATATATATATATATATATATATATATATATATATATATATATATATATATATATATATATATATATATATATATAATTCTTTACTGTCTACGTACCCGTACATTATAAGCGTGCCTGCTTTCATTATAATTTTTCCACTTGCCTGAAGTACACACCTGGATATTGATGCCTTTGTTTGCCTGAAGGGACCGAGGCGGCGCCTGTAATGTCCCACCAATACCGGAGGACGGCACAGCTTCTTCTCAAGGTATGTGTGCGGAGACTTTTATCAACTTTATATCTTTGCTAACACACACACGCGCAGGGTGAGGACATCTTGCCTCATGAAACAGGCAAGCCTTAGCATAAGGATGCTGTGTTGCGCCTTTCATGCGCTGAATTAAAAAAAATATCCTGGCTAGGAAAATCTAAAGCAACACCGATTTTTTCAAACTTAGAATAGCGTAAGCTAATACGCTAATACAGGGAGTAATACATTCAGCAAAAGTGAGTGAGAGTGAACGATATTTGAATGACTAGGTATGGAATTATTTTATCTTTCAAACTTTCTAAAGGCAGCTTACTTCCAACTTCAGTTTCGCAACATTCCGAACCATTTGGATGAAATTATCGCATTCGACAAACACTAGGTATTACTTCGGATTTTACAGATTCTTGCTGTGAAAGTTGCATACGTGTTTTAGCAATTAAGACCCTGCCAACGCTACCGAAGAATTCTAGCAAAAATGAGCCGAGGTGGGAGTTTTAGTTTTATCGGCTAATGAACCCCAAAACCTTCCATGCGCGAATTATTTACTCGGTCGTACGGAGTGAATACGGCATACGTCGCCATTATACTCCCGTTGGTAAGTGACGGCGTATATAAACGACGTAACTTAATATACTCCCCACGGGACTTTTAAGCAAAGGTGTTGGTAGCGACGTGCATGCGTGTATACGTGCCTGCGCCTGCTTAGCGCGCCCGTATACGAAGCTCAAACGCCCCGAGCTGTTGCAACGACCGATAAGTGTTTTGTGTGAACGTGTAGGGTTATTCGTACCGCTGAACCGTATGTGCTGGACATAAGAAAGTTGGACTCGCGCCATCGTCCAACAACGAGCACATCGAGCTGGCATCGAGCGGCCCTGCCCACGCACACGAGTGTAAGCCTCGAATTCTGCGCGAATACCTCGCTTCAGTGGGCCGAGGTACGAGTAACCACGAGGAACGCTTTCAGCGGTAAGATGTTTGAGATCGGGAGCGGTTGGTTCCCGGAGTGGCACGTCTAAAACTTCAAACACGTGAGAAGGCTTCGCTACGTCGTCGGCATCAAACTGGCCGGCGGCAACTGCGACGGTTGCTTTATGGAGCGTCACAAAGTGCAACTTAAAGGCGGTAAGAAAAAGGCCTCGCTACGTCTTCGGCATGACGCCGGCCGGTGAGGCCGGCGGAGGTTGTTTCCGGAGAACTGCGAGCTGTAACTTCGAAGTGCTAAGAAAAAGGCTTCGCTACGACGTTGGCATCAGCACATCCGGCGACCACTGTAGTCAAACGTTAAGCGCGAGACGAGCACCGTTACGAGGCAGACTGGACCAACGCGGGGCATTTAATGTTAGTCGGGTTTAGATTAACAGACGGGTGTGCCTCAGGGCTGTCTAAAAGCCCACCGTAAATTTGCGCTTACGGCATTACGCGGAACAATTACGTGGAACAGTAGTGTACCACCAGAGCTACATGGGTGGTGATGATGCGGTGGCCATATATATATTTCTCTTTAGGGGGGGGGTGGGGGTATGAAGATCGATGCGTACGGTAAGATATGAGGTTTTATTAACGTTTCGACTAGTTGCCCAGTTAAAACACTAAGATAGCCTCCTTGAACAGTAACGGCAAAGTTTACCATGTTTACTAGCTGCTGGCAAGAAGGATTGTTGCGAAGATAGTAAAATACTATCTTCGGGAGCGTAGTAAAAATACGCTCGAAACTAGTAAATACTACTTGCATTTACTATTTGCCGTTTTTTTTAATAGCGCGCATGCAGGCATAACTAATTAAATGAACGCGAGAAGTTTTTACGCTAATGATTAGACAGACATACACAGAAACGACGGACTTTATTGGATCCTGAGAGATTTTTTTTCGCGGCGTTTAGCATCCTCGAAAACGATATGCGTCACTCTTCAATTGTTGTTGAACATGGCAGCTGATCGATATACTAATTCCCAAAGTTAGCACTACGCTTTAACAATAGGAAAGAAGGGACAGGTGAGAAGGCAGTGAGGTTAGCCATTTCTTAGACCGGCTGGCTACCGCGAGATTGGGAAAAAGCGAAAGGGGAAAAGAAAACAAACAAGAAAAGAAAAAAAGTCACAGTTTCGCCACTAGGGCGAAGCAATGAATGCGATAGCAAGAAATTAGTTTGTCACACGAAGAACGACAAGCAGCTCGATGCTTGCAACGCGCCGCCGCAGCACAAAGGAGGACGCTCGAAAAGGACGCATAGGTATACACAGGACAAGCGTGAACTACTAACAACTGTCGCAGTTGTTACATGTTCGTATTTGAGATACGCGCTGCGAGTGTCCACAATGCAGAAGCCAACGCTGTTGCTGTTGCCTCTGATATGGCTCATACCCACTCAGGGGGGATTGGCCAAGGATTGATTATATGATTATATGACTTTTCGACGCTGTTTGATACTTCTTTTTCTTTTAAAGTGTGGCACGTGGAATGACCCCTCTGCGTCTCCTGCCACGCGGTGGCGTCTGACGTGTGCGCGGTGTTCTTTTGTTTCATTCTACATCATGATTGGTACAGAAGGGAGCCACGTTTTCGTGCGCATCTCAAGGGCAGTTTTCAATTTGAAAGAAACTGTAAAAGCGTCGTGGATAGAAAACACGCTCAAGCTTTTCCGAGATATGCGTACCGCGAGCGGCAAATGGTGCATATGAATAGCTCGCCGTTATATCACTGGCACGAGTATGACGTGTGGCTGTGTTGGCTAGCAGGCTGCGGAGCGAGGGGTCGCTGGTTCAAACCCCCGTAAGGTGGTGTGGCGGCAGCCAAGCCAAGCCAAGCCGCCAGGCAGCGCCACCCTCCGCTGCTCTCCGGAACCTCCAGAGAACCTGAATAAACAGTTGATGTTTGGGATCCACGCCGCGCGGTCGTGTCTTCTTCTCCCGCGCGTACACGCGTCCCAACAGTGGTGACCCGGACGAGGCTTACCGCCTTTTTCAAGCGATCGACGCCATGGAGACTCCCCCTGACGCACCGGCCATCTCCGCCGTCGACATCAGGCTCCCGCCGTTTTGGACAGCGGACCCGCAGCTGTGGTTCCTGCAGGTGGAGTCCCAATTCACCGCTCGTCGTATTGCCGCTGAGCTAACAAAGTACCACCACGTGGTCGCCAGCCTCCCACCGGCAATAGCGAGCGAGATACGCGATCTGCTGGTCGCTCCACCTGCAGAGAACGCGTACACAGCGCTCAGACAGCTGCTCATCAGCCGTCTCACGCCGTCGGAGCCTCAGCGACTGCAGCAGCTACTGCACGACACCGAGCTCGGGGACCGGACGCCCAGCCAATTGTTGCGCCACATGAGGCAGCTGTTGCACACGGCCGGCGCAGCCACCACCGATGCCGACAGCAGACTGCTTCGCGAGCTGTTCCTACAGCGACTTCCGGTCAACGTGCGCATGGTCCTCGCCTCGGCTGCCGACAAACGCCTGTCTCAACTCGCCGAGCTCGCGGACTCGGTGCTGGCGGTCGCTCCGCCGTCCGTCGCGGCGCTACAGCCAGACATCGCCGGCGGCGCGCCCACGACCACGCTGCATGACATCCGGGAGCAGATATCCCGCCTCGCCGATACCGTCGCAGCGATGCAGGCCCGCAGCACTCCCGAGGAGCGCCAGCGCCCAGCAGTGCAACAGAGAATCTGCTGGTATCACAGGAAGCATGGCAATGCTGCTCGCAAATGCATCCCTCCGTGCGACTATGCGGGAAACGGGAGCGGCCGGCACTGAGGACGACCAGTGTCGCAGAGGCCCCCGAACGTCGTCCATCAGTGTTTTTCCTCACCGACCGCGACAGTGGCCTTCGATTCCTCGTGGACACCGGCGCTGAGGTGAGCGTGCTGCCCGTTGGGTCCACCGATCGCCGTGTCCCCAGTGCGTCCCCGCTTCAGGCGGTCAACAACACAACCATCGCCACCTACGGACATCGCTCGCTGCCACTCGATTTAGGCTTGAACAGAACGTTCCGGTGGATTTTCATCGTGGCAGCAGTGAAGTTCGCCATCTTGGGTGCGGACTTTCTTCGGCATTTCGGCCTTCTCGTCGACGTGCGCAACCGCCGCCTTCACGATCCCGTGTCGCAGGCAACTGTGCAAGGCAATCCCTCGCACCACCCTCCGCTGAGCCCCACTCTGCTCGGGCCGTCCGGTGCAGAACGTTTTACTCGCATTCTGCAGGATTTTCCCGAGTTGACGAGGCAGCCGCCAGCCAGCGCCGCGGTGAAGCACGAGGTACGCCATTACATCGCCACCAGCGGCCCACCCGTGCACGCGCGGCCTCGCCGTTTGCCTCCAGAGAAGTTGAAGGTCGCACGACAGGACTTTGAACACATGATGGAGCTAGGGATCATCAGACCCTCGTCGAGCGCCTGGGCATCTCCACTTCATATGGTGCCAAAGTCAACGCCGGGAGACTGGCGACCATGCGGGGACTATAGGGCGCTGAACCAGGTAACGACTCCAGACAGATACCCGGTACCGCACATACACGATGTCACGACGAGGCTTCACGGTGCCACTATCTTCTCGAAGATCGACCTGGTGCGGGCATACCATCAGATTCCCGTTGCCCCGGAGGACGTCCCGAAGACCGCCATCGCAACGCCTTTCGGACTTTTCGAATTCCTCCGAATGCCATTCGGACTCCGAAACGCGGGTCAGACATTCCAGCGGTTCATGGACGGTGCTATACGCGGCCTCAGCTTCTGCCACGCCTATCTTGACGACTTGCTAGTCGCCAGCAGCACTCCGGAAGAGCACGTGAATCATCTGCGCATCGTCTTCCAGCGCTTAGTGGAACATGGCGTGGTCGTGAACATGGCCAAATGCGAGCTTGGTGTGCGACAACTCTCGTTTCTTGGACACGTCATCTCCGCCTCAGGAGTTCTTCCTCAACCCAACAAGGTTGAAGCCGTGCAAGGATTTCCGCAGCCGACCGCCAAGCGCCAGCTTCGGGAATTTCTGGGTTTGGTGAACTTCTACCGCCGTTTCATTCCCCGCTGCGCCCATATCCTTCAACCTCTTCACGACCTGCTGGCCACTTCACGAAATGGCTCGGACACCCTCTCCTGGTCTCAAGAAGCAAAAGAAGCCTTCTGCGAGGTCAAGGACGCTTTGGCAAACGCCGCACTGCTTGAATACCCCAGGTCCGGTGTCCCGCAGAGCGTAATGGTAGATGCCTCCGATACAGCCGTTGGGGCTGTATTACAGCAGCTCGTTGGGGGAATCTGGCGCCCGATTTCCTTCTTTTCGAGGAAGCTAACACCTACCGAGCGCCGCTACAGCACCTTCGGGAGAGAACTGCTGGCCGTGTACGCTGCCATACGACATTTTCGCCATTTCCTGGAAGGTGTAGAGTTTTTCGTCCTCACCGACCACAAGCCGCTTACTTATGCATTGCGCTCGCTAAGCTCCGACGGTGGAACGCACACAGCACGTGAACGACGCCAAATGTCCTATATATCAGAGTTCACGACTGATATCCGCCACGTCAAAGGCGGCGACAACGAGGTAGCGGACGCCCTCTCACGGAATCCTGTGAACGCCATCATGCCCACACTACAGGTTGATCTTCCCGCTTTGGCAGCCGCTCAACGTGAAGATGACGAACTGAAACACCTGTTGACCGCGACCACTGCCCTGAATCTTGAGTGGATCCCGGTTCCCGGATCCGAGGACAAGGTTTGCTGTGACACAAGCGTCAGTAGAACTCGCCCGTTCGTGCCCGCGAGCCTCCGTCGCCATGTGTTCGAGTCCTTGCACAGACTGTCTCATCCGGGGATTAGAGCCACCCAAAGACTGGTGACGGCAAGATTTGTCTGGCCGGGCGTAAATCGGGACGTCCGACGCTGGGCACGCGAATGTGTAGCTTGCCAGCGCTCTAAGATACAACGCCATACCTCGACAGCACTGGGAACACTCCCCACTCCGGATTCTCGCTTTGATCATGTCCACCTGGACATCGTCGGCCCACTGCCACCCTGCCACGGAAAGGCCTACCTGCTGACCTGTGTCGACAGGTTCACCCGCTGGGCGGAGGCCATCCCTATCGCGGACATCACTGCCGAGACGGTTGCGAGTGCTTTCCTGTACCACTGGGTAGCCCGTTTCGGTGTGCCCTCTACGATAACAACTGACCGCGGCCGACAATTCGAATCAGCCCTTTTCACTGCCATCAGTCAGCTCATGGGCACCTCACGCATACGCACGACAGCGTACCACCCCATGAGCAACGGCATGGTGGAGCGCTTTCACCGCCAGCTGAAGACTGCGCTCACGGCAACCGAGGAACACAACTGGGTGGAGGCCCTCCCACTCGTTCTTTTGGGTATAAGGTCCACCTTGAAAGAGGACATTGGCTGCAGCGCCGCTGAGCTGGTCTACGGCACGACACTCAGGCTGCCGGGAGAGCTCTTTGCGCGCGGCTCAGAGGAGGCATCCATAGCTTGCAGCGACTATGCACTTCGCCTACGCAACGTCATGAGCAAACTGCGCGCGGTACCTCCACGGCCCCCAGGGTCGCGTGTGGTGCACGTCGACCCACAGCTCACATCGTGCCCATATGTGTTTGTACGACACGACGCGGTTCGGCGACCTCTTCAGCCACCCTATGATGGGCCGTTTCAAGTCCTCCGCCGTGGCAACAAGCAATTCACAATCAAGAGAAACAGCCGTGAGGAGGTCGTGTCGTTGGACCGCATCAAGCCAGCACACATGGACCGTGACGACGCCGTGTTGCCTCCACTAAGGGAATCATCGCCAGGACCCCCAGCTTCAATGCCAGCCCAAGTCCACGAGGTGCCCTCCCGGCTGACGCACAGTGGGCGGCTATCAAGAGCACCCACTCGCCTGGACCTTTAACTCCGTTCGGCAACTCACTAGGGGGGGAGTGCTGTGGCGGCAGCCAAGCCAAGCCAAGCCGCCAGGCAGCGCCACCCTCCGCTGCTCTCCGGAACCTCCAGAGAACCTGAATAAACAGTTGATGTTTGGGATCCACGCCGCGCGGTCGTGTCTTCTTCTCCCGCGCGTACACGCGTCCCAACAGTGGTCTGGAATGACGGCGTCGACATGGCGACGGCGAAAATCAGCCGAGAGTGTCCATATAAGTGCTATCGCAGTAAAACTGGCAGATCCCACGCACTGTGGGAATCGATGTAATGCGAAGCAGCCAGCAAGAAGCATATCATGCTGTACATAATATGCTTGTCATTATTCACATGTTAGGACCTGTCATTTGTGTTCATCATACAGTCACGTTGCGCAATACAAATTTTGGTGTATATCAAGCTAGCGAACTGCACGCAAGCGCACCATGAGCGTGGCATGTAAATGGCATTGTAGATGACATGCATGCCAGGATTTTCATGTTACCACCTGCCACAATTATGTTCGCCTAATTTGTTACCTAGAATCGCAGCGAGACGCGAGACCAATCTGCCTCCGTTTCGCATGCGTTCGTATTCTCGCGCCTTGCGCATCGTGCAGGCGCCATCCGCGTTCCAGAGTTTAAATTGACGGACACTTTGTCAGTTCCACAGTATGTTCCTCGAATGCTTGTGCCCACTGAGACGCGGTCAGTAAGAATGGAACGTGATGCGCGCTTCTCCCTCCTTGCATGATTAGAGACGCCGGGCAAAGAGAGAGAGAGAGCGAATTTATTAGAAGGGCGAGAGGTCGGCCTGAGCTCGGGCAAAGCGGCGCTACGAAAGCAAAGCGCGAGCGCTGTACAGTCCAACGCGACCGGCGTCCGTTTGCGCGCCCCGGCGCCCACCTGACATTGTGCCAAGGCACTGCTGGAGAGACGGACGGACATGAGCATGAGACATTAAAGGCTTTCGCCTTAAAAATTTGGTGTATATCAAGCTAGTGAAACGGCCACGAGAGTGTCATGAGCATGGCATGCAAGTCATGTTGCACATGACATATTCTGATTTCCATATTACCACTGCTCATTTATGCTCGTCATACAGTCACGTCACTCAATACCAAATTTGGTGTTTATCAAGTTAGCGAAACGGCCGTCAGCGTGCCATGAGCCTGGCATGTAAATCATGTTGTACATGACATGCAGGTCATGATTTTCAATGATCACCAGTCATTTATGTTGGTCACGCAGAAATGTCTCATCGTACCAATTTTCGGGTATATCAAGTTGAGAAAACGGGCTCAGGAGCACTATGGCCATGGCGTGTAAATCATACTTTTCATGACAAGTTAGTCATGATTTTCATGATATGACCAATCATTTATGTTTGTCATACAGTCATGTTATGACATACGAAGTTTGGTATAAATCCCATTAACGATACGGCCAGGAGAGCGCAAAGTCGTAGGCGGCTAGATAGATAGATAGATAGATAGATAGATAGATAGATAGATAGATAGATAGATAGATAGATAGATAGATAGATAGATAGATAGATAGATAGATACGCTCAAAGTCGCCGAAGTTCGCTAAGAAATGCTTCGCATTTAAAACAAAATCACCACATTGTTTAAACCCTATCTTTAAGCCGGGTTGTCCCTAAGAACCTGAACAACGCTATCAACGCCTTTCGCACTGCAATGAGGACGGACTCAGCAACTATCTCACACTCTTAGAAAAAAAGTTAGTAAACAGTTAGTAAACAGTTAGTAAACGAATGTCTTCCCTTGTTTCCAGCGTATTTTACTACCTTCGCGGCATCCTTTTACTAGCCAGCAGCTGGTAAAGCTTGAAACTCTTGCCGTTACTAACCAGGGAAGCTTTCTTGGTGCTTTTAACTAAGTAACTACTAAGCCACCTACGTTGCCAGATCTTTCGTAGATGCCGCAGTATATTTTGCCGTAATCGTGACACTCTTAAGCAAAATTTCGGCAAACTTAAATTCTGTTGACTACCTTGGAATAGAAGTTTCGTGCTACGTGATGGCACACATATAAGCAAATGGAAGGTCACACGATTAAGTGTAGAAAACATCAATTATTCTTCTAAATTCTGTGGCTGCTAACCGTACACTGTGTGTGATCCGCAAGTAGGAGCATAAAATAGCCTTCAAGCTGCTGCTAGAGTAGAAATCGGCTATGTCGAAGTCTTGCAATTCTGTGTGTGCGTTTGTGTGCGTGTTCTCGTTTGTGACCCGTTCATATGACTTTACATATCCGTATAATAATATTCATATGATCACTATGATCATATGAGTATATGTGAGTATGATGTGATCATATGAGTATGTGATCCGTCCTCTATGAGTAATGCGCACTTACCACGGTAATTACATGAAGTAGTAAATTATTATACGAGGACAATGTCACCTCGTTTTTTTATCCTATACTTTTTTAATAGAATCATCTTGATATGGCAACGCACATATAACAAAATAGTCGTAAACCTCTATTTGACTAATTGTAGTCCATTAGAGTAAATACGGTTACTAAATTGCTAGCGTGGTTATTAACGATTTAGTAATGGAGTAACCATTCGAGTCAGCACTATTCACTTGCTAACTAGGTAGTAAATTTCGCTAACCTGCATTTTACTACCTTCACTCACTAAGAGGTTAGTGCTTTATGTGCCAAGTGAACGGTTAGTATTTAGCTAGTGAATATGCCGACCTTTTTTTCTAAGAGTGCAGGACCTTTTGTTCCCAGAAAGGGCGATCATCAGGTCACGCTAAGGCATTGGAACGTTCTTTTCCCAGCGCACCGAGACGGGTGCATTCATAGAGAGCGTGAGCAATCCTTTCTGAGCAGCTGCACTCACCGCATGTAGGTTTTTTGGCCATTTTGATCTCAAAAGGGGAGCCTTTAGTGAAGGCCGCGCCAGGCCACAGGCGACACAGAAGAACCTCCTTAGCTTAAGATATTCTGACTGAAGACGGAGCTGATGTGTGCATCATCTCCGTCGCACGAGGGATGATGCGTGCATGCACCCTCCATGCGACGTAGACAGTCGGCTCTTTCCATCTCTGCTTCCGCCGGTTTCGCCGTCAGCGCTGGAACGTTCTTACCCCCGCGCAGAGCATACGATGCATGGGGTGATGTGGTCAATTTGGACTTTATACGGAAAAATGACACCGATGGTGACGACACAAACATCCGAGAGGGTCCATCTAATTGGTATCACTTCAAAAAAAGTCACAGTTTCAACGGAAGGGTGAAGCAATGAATGCGATAGCAAAAAATTGTAATGTTATACGAAGTGAGGCTGGCAGCTAACTCTTTTTGGATCCGATCTCACGCAACTCTAGAAAACGCTTGTTTAAGAGAATTCTCTTCGCGTTGAGATCGCAGCACGTAGAAGGGTACACCAGCCCCCCGCTGTCGGCCGCCAAGAAGGCGAGATAACGCGCGCGCCCGCGCTCGTAAAATCGAAGGTCGCCCCCCGCTGTCGGCCGCCGAGAAGGGGAGATAACGCGCGCGCCCGCGCTCTTAAAATCGAAGGTCGCTCGAGGGACCCCCCCCCCCCCCCTCGCGTCTTTTCACGCTCACGAACGACGGGCGGGGCCGGTTATATATATACATATACGGCAAATGACGGCGGCGGACACCGGCGGCGGCCAACGGCGACGCCGACGATGAAAACCAGCCGAAAGTGTCCATATAATTGCTATCGCAATAAAAGAGGCAATCAATGCACCCTAATACATTGCGTTGTTTTGTTACCCGCAGTGCTGCTACTGCCTCCATGGAAAGGGAACACCGCAAGGACGGTGTTCGCGGGGAAGTCAACCACGGCAAGAAACCACCAGGGTCAACGATGCCACATATGCGAGATATGCGATAAATCATTTAAACGGAAGGCTCATCTTGCGGCACATAGCCGTATTCATACGGGTGAAAGACCCTACCACTGCGGCATATGTGGTACATTATTTAGGCAGCCGGGTACTCTCGCTCGCCATCTCCGTACTCATTCACGCGAGAAACCCTACAAATGCCTGAGATGCGCTAAATCCTTTATACAGTCGTCAAATCTTCGTACACATGAACGCACGCACACAATACAGTCGCCGTTTAAGTGCTACATATGTAGTCTTTCATTCAGGACAGCTTACTTTCTTGAATGTCATCAACTCAGTGCCCATAAGCGAAACACTTCGTAAGCCTCTTCTCCCTCCAAATATAAATTAGAACCAGTTCGAGAAGTCATGCATCATTGAGTAGCTTCACTGTTGGGCTGGCGTGTACTCTTCTCTAGTGAAATGAGAGTTAAATCATTCGCGTACATGAAAAAATAATGCTTGTACGTGCCCGTCTTAACCACGTGAATGAACCGCCATTCTTGTCTGTATGCTGCAGCGTTCGTTTCCTAAACGAATATTCATCTCATCAAACATGTGGGGGGGGAATTTTTATGCGCTAGTTGTGCAGGGGATTCATTTTTATGATCATTTTTATGTTAATGTGATGCGCACAGCGAGCTCTCGTAGCAGTGGAATAAGTGAGTTTCATAGCTCAACTTTTTCTTCAAGACCTGAGAGAAAACCAGTGCAGAACGAACAATACCGCCTTTGATCGTTAAAAGTGAAAGAAAAATTGATTAAAACCACGCGTGTGACAAGTCAGTTTCTCGTCTCGTGACAAGCGGCTGTAATCAATACATGTAGTAAACAACGTTGCCTGGCGTTTGAAAATCACGGGAAGAAACGTAATCAACCCCAGCACTTACTGGTTTAATGCAGAAGAATTTTAATCTTCGTACCCTCATGTTATCGTTGGCTACACGTCTTTCACATGTGTCATGATGTTTAAAATATTAACAATCTCGTACTTATGCGCCTGCGTGCATTGCTTGCTATTTACTACATTTTTCACGTGACGGCTTCATAAATAAATCATTTGTTGGAATTTAGCGCTGCGTCCGCGTCGTTTCTGTGTTCTTGTCCCTTCTGTGCGCTATAGGTGTTAAGATGGATTACCAACATGCCCAAGCTCACGTTCTTTCAAGTTACACGATATGAATATGAGAGGAGCGGTAGTAGAGGGCTCCGGAAATTTCCACCATCTCGTGTTCTTTAACGTGCACTGACATCGCACAGTGCACGGGCCTACAGCACTTTGCCTCCATCAAAATGCCACCACCGCGGCCGGGATCAAACCCGCGACCTTCGGGTACATAGCTAGGTTCATTGCAGTATCCTATGCAAAGCTGTGTCTAGACAAACCCAAAATGACTGCAATTGTGTGTTGCACAGAATCATGGAATTGAAATATCTACACGTAAAGATCTATGAGCTGCAATTACCAAATCCTGCTGTGAAGTTTGTTCGTGTCTTGAATAAAAGAAGTTCAGTTGCTCGCCCAAAACCCTTCAGGAATATCCAATAAAGTTACCACCAACGACCAAATAGCCAGCGCTGTGTTCTATGTCGTACGGGTGCCTTAGCTGCATTTTCCTCGTTATTGTCGCGCTGAAACATAATGAATGGGTGTATGAAGAGGGCGCACCACAAGTCATGTGACCTCAGTGTGACATTACGTCACAGTGTGAAGTAGTCACGACGCCATAGATAGCCAAAATTTATGTCGTCACTTGTGTCGTATATTGACGTTACATCATCACTTCACGGGACGTCGTCGTCGCTTGGTAAAAGCAGGGCCCGTCACTCAGGCTGTGCGAAACCATGCAAGAAGCAGAAATCTTGTAATGACTCTGGTGCTGGGCCCTCCTTAGCATTCTTTAGTTTCTGCCAAGCTTGCAAGGACAACGAAGTTCCATTGCTAAACCAGGCACGTAATGTGCATTTCATATGTGAGGCTATAGGGTAATACAAAAAGAAAATTCTGGAAGTGCAGGCAGAAGAGCTTCGCGCCTGAAAAATTAAAACGTCTTCACAACGAAACGAGTGAAGTGACACTGGTGGGATCGCAGTGTTTTTGCTAGATTTCACAGCATCATCTGCTCTAATGAAAGAGCGTACATGGGTGTCTGCCAACCTTAATTATTAATAAATAGAAATCTGACACGATGGGCACCGAAATTATGTCGTTGGGGCCACACTTCGACCTAAAAGTAGGAAAATTAATCGCACTGCAACACCTCGCACCCTTCTTGCACCTGTGGCAAGAGTCAACTGCTATTACAAGGCTCAGCTGCAAAACACTCATGCTGCTAACAGAAACTTGGGATTGGTTTTCACGGGGCCTTTCATTAATGACAACGCAGGAACTGAGCAAAACACGAGATGCCACGCACTGAACTTGGCATTGACTAAGCCTCGGCTCAGACAAGAAGCAATTCTTTTGCCAACCGAAGGGAAAAGATTTCTAAACACCCTTTGTCCCAAGTATTCTTCGAACTACAGGAAACGCCAAGTTCGACAGGCGATTTCGCTTTGCCATCTCGTGTATGCTCACGCTGACAAATAGCGCTAGAATATTTTTTGTCTGGAGATATTACTAAATAAATAGATCGCTATATCCTGGTTACCATTGATGGCCAAAACTGGCTACAAGAATTTCTGCCAGAATTGTCTGCCAGCGGGATGTCGCCGCAGGAAACAGACAACCACCACAGCCAGCAACTTTGTAGAAACTTTAGCACCAGCACTTTACTTTTCAGAGCAAGCCAATAGGAAGAAATAAATATATTTTTTGATGTGAAGATCTCAGCTTTTGGCGCGACTGTAGCACAGCTTCAAGTACCTTTAAATAAAGCATCATGGTGCAACCTGTGGTCTTCTTTAATTGAGATGAACAGCTGTGCGACTGGAGTTTGAGATACTTTATTCGCTCCCTTCCTTGTTTGGTAGTGATTGCACATGCAGTAATGCTCGGCGTCCCGCTACATGTGGGTAATAGACTTCAGTATTCTTAAGACGCTGGATCAGGCATGGCCGAGGAAAGAAACCATGAAAAAACGCCTGCTGCATTGTCCGACATCGACACGTAACCTTGTCTCAGCAGTAAAGTTTGCGAAGATTATTCATCCGCTCTATTGGACGCTATATGGTGAGTACTTCCCTGAAAGAATTTGCTTGAACCATGCTACCTGTAACGGTGGTGACCTAGAATACCGAGTGTGGTATATTGAAACTGGCCGACACAGTAACGCGAACAGTACTTTGATTCAGGCAAGTTGGTTGATTCTCGGACTTGTCGGGAAGTAAAAGAGCAAGGACACGGGGACAAAGCGCCCCTAGCGTCTTCTGTGCTTCTTTGTGCCTGCGTCATTGAGGTGTTGCCTTCTAACAAGTTCGGAGGTAAAAAGAGTATTAGGTAGGCCAATACGTGGACTTACATTAATCACTCGTTCAACATATTTCATAGTCGACATAATGCGGAGGAAATAGCCAGCCGTGCAACGCGAAAAGGAGTGCAGGTAAATTTTGTATAGCTTGTGAATCTAATTACAAAGTCATTAAGGAAGTTTCTGGGGAGAAGTATTAGTGAGAATTCCATCATCAAGATTAGTTTTCTAAAGAAGCTGTGAAGTACAAAAACACAGCCGGCATTCTAAAATAGTACGGCAGTCTCAATAGTTCTTTGTTTTGACGTGATGTAATAGTAGTTACGGTACTCGGTTGCTAACCCGAAAGTCGCGGGTTCGATCCCAGCCGCAGTGTTCGTATCTCGATGGAGGCGAAATGCTTGAGCCCAGTGCGCTGTGACCAGTTTATGGTGCAAAAAACAACTAAGTAACCAGAGTCCGTCTAAAGTCAAACGATACACGTAAATGGGTGACGTAAGGCACGCCACAGTGGTGAACTGCTGCGAGAATTTCGATTACCTGGGATTCTTTATTTAATTATGCAGGCGTTTAGCATTTCGCCTGCGTCAAAATGCTAGAGCTGCGGCCGGGATCGAGTGCGCGTTTAGCACACGCTTAGTTAACAAGTCATTTTTTGTGTCAATGAGTATCTTCTCTGATACGACAAGCACTCGTTCGCTTATTACTTTAGGATTCCACTATTGGTGTAAACGTTGGTCTTTCTGTGAACACTGCTACATTCCGACACAAAAATGTTTGCCTAAGCGTGACACTTATGGCGCTACACCTTATGATAATAATATATCTTTCACCAGCAGCACTGCTGATGAAGTTTGCAATGTCACTTGGGCGCTTCAGTTCTGCCGGGCCTTCGGTACACACTCTCCTGCTCCGGTATGTTTAGGATTATCGAAGCGCAATGCTAAAAAGCGCGCGAATACAGCTGGCTATCTTGCAAGTACTTGATCGCACTAATAATATTTTTCGTAGAAGATGTTGTACCATAGCTAGCGTGTTTTTTGCACATAACAGATCATAATATAACGATGGGTACTGAGCTGCAAGAAAAAAACATAAGTACTGTCAGTCGTGGCGATAGTTTCGTATTCATCTCGAACAGTGACCCTGCTATAATATGTTAGCCGCGCTTTATCTGCGCCGAATATTCATGCCTTGTGAACCTTACTCGCTCATGGGTGCCATGCACTGGCAAGAGGGTGCTTACTATCAGGCTTACCAGTCCAGTTTCCCCGACATCTGCCGATAGGTTTGCAAGGAAAGGTGTCACGAGATTAAGAAACGCACAAAAACGCGCTTTGTGGTTCATCGCTCATCGCATCAACCGCATGCGCACTTGCAAAATTCCGAATAACGGACACTCTTTCACTTTAATAAGAATGCAACGCCATGGACAATGTGATCGCGCCTACTCAGTTCTGCTGCTTTCTCTCATTACGCTTTCCGTTCTGGCGCTAGCTGCTGTCGCCGAAGGAAGATAGAGTGCAAGATGCCTATTGGCGAATCAGCACCTTCGCTTTCAGCGCGTACCCACATGACGGGGAACGCAAGCACCGGCTCCCAACCTCTAATTTCGAGCGGCAGCGTCGATGACTAGATGGCCAGTGGCAGACAAGGAACCACGCCTTAAGCACCAGCCGTGTTGGGGAATGACATGAGGTTAGCGTCCTTTTAATAAAGTTCGAATAATATAGCTGCCGAAAGACGCTCAATGAAACCGGTATAACCGTACAGTTAAGCTTTTAATGAGAAGAATGAGATTTCTGATGAATCAGAAACAGCCTGCTGTCACCACCGGTCCCCTCACAGTACGTCAGAAATCTCTGAATGAGATTTGTGATGTACTGTGAGGGGACCGTTGGTGATAGCAGGCTGTGCATTCTTTCTTGGCGTGCCTCAACCTGCGGTGTCTCGCAATTGTACTGGATGTTTTATTTGGTGATATAACCTACAAACTGATGCGAAATAAACACGGAGAAAAGAACGCTGAACCCAGTTTTACATCACCGCATCTAACAATACTACGTTCAGGGCTGTACGTCTCTTTGATGCATTAATTTTTTTTTTTCATTTCCATTTCGTCCCCTAACCCGCGCTTAAGAAGTTTGAGCAGATTGTCAACCACTCTCACTCCGACTTGTAGTGCATGACAGTGCATGACATTGGCGCATGAACTCGTAATTATTTTTCCACAAAAGTGCCTGGTTATCGCAGACTTCGCGCAATCCTGGTAGCTGCGTAACTGAGCCTTTACAACGAAACCACCACAACGTTAATATTGAACCGCAGCTGTCACACAGAAAAGTGTGTTGTTTTACTGCGACCTCCTCTGTTGGCACGCTGGAAGCAAAGACCACTATAGTAACATGCTCCCACATGCACTAGCCTAAGGCTACTCGAAGGCAAAAGCCATCTTTTTTCTTCGTCTTCTGCTACTTCTTATCAGTCGATTATATTGATCAATTTCCCTTTCCCGGACATCTGCCTAGCATGACCTTGCGCTACCTTAAAAATCGGAGGCTTTTCAGGTTTTCTGTACCTCCTCTGGTAATGCACTAGCTATATTATGGGGCGTTAGAGTGACGTCTTGCTAACGTCACAGTGACGTGAGAAATGTTGGTGACATGTGGCGTCATAATGGGCGCATGAATGCGTCATTGCATGATGATTACTTTTAAAGACGATAGTATTTCTTGGGATACCTAAACGGAAAAATTTTGGTCTGTCTGTCTGTCTGTTTGTCGGCACGTCACACGATTCGGCTAGCTGGCCAAACTTTAACCACCTGCCTTACGACCTCCAATCATGACCAAGAAGCATGTGTTCATAGGGTGAGCGTGGGCAATTAAAAATCAAATATTACGCATACCTGAGGCACAACATCAATACCTTAGTACTATTCACAGTGTTCCTTTAAAACAAAATCTATAGATACGTAATTATAAAGATCCTAGTGTTTATTACGCGGCGCTGCTGTGTACAAAACAAGTCTCCGCCCAGTGATTTAACTTCGACGCTGTGGCTGGCTGTGGTCTAGGGTTCCTCGATGCGTGCGCTCCCTCCGCCGCCGTGGAGGGTGGAGACAACAGCGTCGTCTGCTACGGCGTCCGCCATTACGATGCCCTCTCCGCAGGCCGCCTATAGCCACGATAGGCAGCCAACGGGCGTCGCGCGGCTTCATGCAGAGTTCGTAGTGTCAAAACGAGTGGTACTCAAACAACATGACAAAAATACAAAGTTTTCGCATCGAGAGTGTGAAGGTCTCAGATTTCTAATCTCTAATCTTTATTTTTAAAGCGACATTAGCAGCTGGAGTTGCTCGCAGCAGACAGCTACCGTCCGCGCCAGCCGCGTTAACACCTTCAGTTAGCATCTTCTTGGACTAGTCGGTAACTATTTATATTGGTTAAAGATGCGAAACACATGCACCCAAGTCCCATGGCCTTGCATTTTGTCTGTGTCTTTTGTGCCTTCCACAAAAGTGTAAAAACAGTTTGCCTGCCGGTCGAAAACAGAAAAAAAAAATCACGTGATGTCACGAGAAAAGAGAAAACATGTGATTGCACACCATATTTTCAGATCTTGTTTTCGAATTATTCGTCAGCTACCCCATTTACGGACCGCATTCTGCAACGCACAGTATTCTGATTTTTGTTTTCATCTCTTTTACCTTACTATAAATAGCAGATGGGCAAAAATTGTTGAATACATATCATACTACTTGGGGCTCTAAATACGGCTTTTATGGCATTAAGTCATGAAATTTATGACATTAAATCATGCACACACGTATACGCACGCGCACACGCACATAGACGCAATCACACGCACGCGTAAACACGCACATGCACGCACACGCGTAGACACACCCGCACACACACGCATGCCCACATGCTCGCACGCACACACACACATGCACGCTCATCATGCGTACATGCTCACACGCACGTATGCACACGTACACGCACACACACGCATGCGCACACACAGACACACACGTATGCGTATACACACACACGCACACAGATATGCACACACGCATGCGCACATACGCGCACACACACAGGCTCGCACTCACACGTACACGCATACGTACAGACACGCACACACACACACACGCGCACACATGTGTACACCCACACACGCACGCACACGCATGCACGCAAGCACACACACGTACACGCACGCGTACACACACTCACCGACATACATACGCACACACGTACACACACACGGGCATGCGCACACACACACACGTACGCACACTCACGCGCACACACGGACACGCACGCGTACACACACGCACGCACAACAATGCGTACATGCGCACAAACACACACGTACACGCGCATACACGCAAACACACACACGCACATACACCGTCACCGTTCGGCAATACGCGTCCGGGAACCAGCTGAGAAACGCCAAGGCGTCGTTTCTGGACCTACAATGAGTGCCCCGAAACAGTGAGTGCCCCGAAAGTATTCTTTCGGCAACGTATACGTTGCGGCGAGTTACGTGGTTACGTCGAGCGAGAAGGCCAGCGTAAGCGCGGCGAGTTATAACTCTCCAAATGCTGAAATGGCATAAGTTAGCCTGCACAAACACGAACGGTCCGTGGGTTGCCACTTGTCGCGCTTGATCTTTACCAGCCACAGGAGTCGCCTTTTCGCATCTCTCGGAAATCTGAACATCTTATAGCCATTTCGAGAGTGGTTCGTGCACTGTGGCACGCAACACCCGGGCATTTTGTCCGAGAAAACGCCGTGCACCTCAGCACCTGTCGCACTCAAACAGCCGCGACGAGGCGGGGGGAGCCGAATGGCGGCCGCCGATCGGAAGGCGGCATTCACCCCCTCAAAGAATGGCTCCACCCTCCAAGGGGGGCGCGCGCATCGAGGAACCCTACTGTGGTCTACACGGTAGCGCCATCTACAGCGCTACCGGGGAACATCAACACAAGCCGATAATCCCCGGTAGCGCTGTAGATGGCGTCCTCTTCTGTTTTATCAATGCCAGCCAGATGCGGCTGATTCATCGTAGAAGAGCGCTGTCTCAGGCAAGGCAAAACATATATGGCCGCTTGATGAAATACGACCCACTCTACAAGACATGATCAGAGAACGCAGAGAAGAGACCGACGACCAAATTTCAGCGGAGAAACGCCGGCGTCCGTCTAAGCGCGCCCGGAAAACGTCCGAAAAACGAGCCCAGCGGCTAGCCCAGCTATTAAATTGTGGTACTCATGCCGCTCATGCAGTGCAGTCGGCACAAGACTATCGTCTTTCGACGACATTTGCAGCGAAGCACGCAGATACGCGGCCAATTTTTTTGCAACGCTTTCTGTTGACGCCGCTGACAATGGTTAGTTTTCGTGTTTGATGATAAATTTAAGGCGTTGGCCCTGACAATGCTGGAGTTCACGCGAGCTTTTGTGTCTTCAAAAAGCGTGCGTGCGACGGCAATTCGTGAGGCGGCGTGCCTTTACGGGCGCTGTCCCGCCGTTACATCGTTTACGTAGGTGGCGTGACCTGCGTACCACTGACACGACGCAAAGCGGCGCGAAACAGAGCGGAGTGCCGAATCGTTCCGCGTTCAGAAAAACGCGGCAACTATCATCTACTGGTGCTCCACCAGAAGAACGCTCAGTGCTTCCAGTCACCAGTCAGGTCACATGCACGGGTTTGATGGGGAAGGAGGAAGCAAACGGGAAGGGAGAAGACAGGGAGGTTAACCAGGAAGACTTCCGTTTGGCTGCCCTATACACTCTAGGGGACTAGGAAAGGGGAATAGAAAGATGAGAAAGAGAGAGGAGGGAAGATAAGAAAAAAAGAGAGAGAGAGGCAGTGAATTCACAGCAGCGTGTGGAACTGCACTGCAAGTCAGAGGCGTTCACACATGCCCGCCGTCCTTAAAAAGCACAAGAGGGTTTTCACTGCCTTGTGGGCCGTCGAGAGATGTGGACGGGGCTGCAGTAGCACATGCAAAGAAAGTGGCCGATCATCCAGTCGCCGCAGTGCGTTGGCAAGTACTTGTCTCTCCGAGGCAAAACGAGGACAGTGGCACAGCAGGTGTTCCATACTTTCGTCGGTTCCGCAAACATCACACGTCGCACTGTCAGTCACTCCGATGAACGTCGTATATGCTTTCGTGAAAGCAGCCCCCAATCAAAAGTGATAGAGAACTGAAGGTTCACGTGGATGAAGGATGGATGGATGGATGTCGGAGTTGCAGTGAAGGGTTAAGTTGATGCAGTCCCGTACGTCTTATGTTTGGCGCACTCCACTCAGTCAGTGTGAGACATCCGGCCAGTTGACGAATCTGCCGCGCAGCGTCTGTTCTTGAAAGCGGAATTGGAACAATGTTTGCATCCTGATGTATACTTCACATGCGACGATGCCGTACAACACGCGTTAAGCACTCACAAACAAAGGAGTGGCCAGAATATGCTTCTCCATAGGTTTTTTTTTTTTTGCATAACGTCGGGTTGCAAAGTTCGGGGCGTTCTTCTAACATGGTCCCTTCAAAGTTTATTTATGAAAAGATCGAAAACCTAGTGCTTTATTATCTGCAACAGGTCTCCTTCCTGTCACCTCCTGAAATGCGTATGACTTTGCGTCCGGTGTAATTCGTCGTTTCCTTTTGTGTATTTTCCTTATGAGAAGCGTTACACCCACTCGCATGACCACGTACGTTCCGTTTGGCTTTTTAACCGGGAGATTAATTCATAATATTGCACTGCAGGTGTTTGCAATGCAGATAGTAAAAGGAACCTGTTTGAGGAAAGCTTGTAAGGTCACGTTTGCCGATACCGTTGTTCGTAGGCTTGCGCGATAACTCTGAATACAAAAAAAAAAAAAAAATAAGATGATGCAATGAAGTGCGACACACCCACATAGCGAAATTCATGGGTTTCCTTGGTACATTTCACAATGCTGTTCCAGCATAGCGACACATTACTAGTTATCTTGAAGTGTGATTGCACGATATGAAGGCGTAATTGACAGCACTGGAATAATACTCAATCTCATAAAGGAAGAGCGCCGTGTGGCGTAGGGACAGCATGTGCCTGAGAGGAGGACGCCCATGCGCCGTTTGATATCTCTTGATTGTGCTTCGAGGTTTTGGCATGTGGGTGCACGAATGCACTGTGACACGCCCTCGTATGCACCGCACAAGTTCGTCCGCGACACTGCTGTCTCGTAGCTGAAAACAGGGGGCTGCACAGTTCCTAAGGGGACGTATGCGACTATGGCTGAGGAAACACCACCACCATGGTGGTATGGGAGCTGCCTGTCGGTCGAACGCAACGGAAGGTAAGCGGCGATGGAAATTTACCTGTGCGCAGGGTTCCCCTTCAGGGGGGCGAAGGTTCATCGCAGCGCCCCCCTCCCTATTAGGTCAATGTATGGGGCACATTTTGCGCCCCCCCCCCCTCTGTTAGGTGACCATGGGGGGCGGCCGCCCCTCTGCCCCCCTCGTGCGCACGCCTATGCCTGTGAATTAAGACGTCCCCTGGTACGCCACGGTGTCCAGGTCACTCATCCTTCGTACTTTGCGACAGCGTTACCCAAAGGGACCATGAAATGCTTTTGACGATATTTTACAAGCGCATTGACTGGTAAAGCAAGTCCCAAGGATAATTTGCAGACCGATGTACGCTCTGTGCGTCAAGTGAATTATCTGTTACAATACATGCGAGTCGCTACCGATCACATTGGCTTAGTAGAACGAGTTTTAAATTTCCCGCTTCGATTTTAGGTAGAATTATTCCACCGATCTGCATGGATAGGTCCAGCCCACGTCACTAATTTTCCGGTGGATGGTTAACGTTGCCTTCCTGTGTTACAACGTGCTCTGGGTCACGTCACCTGCGCGACAATGTTTATCTCGATGTTTCTTTTCTCGAACGTCATAAACTGGCCTAGCTGCGTTGTGCGCTGCCAATCCAGCTAGTGGTGACTTGTAAAGCTGTGTCATCGTGCAGGCTATGTAAAGCAACTGTCAAGCGTAGTCTCTTCTGCTCGTCGGTGCAGTCAGCGTCTGGTTGTCCCTATCTGCCCAACTACTAGGATCCACGCGTCTGCGGCTATAGTTTCACTATAGTGCCTAGAATATACTGGCTAGTGTGCTGACCGCGCGTGTTCGCGTGGCCACCGCGCTGATGCCTTCCCACAGTCACCGCACGGCGGCGCTGCGACTCGCTAAGGTCCCCCGCGTGTCGGCGGCTTCGGTGCTTTCAGCTGCGTAGCGCTGCGCTTGCTGCCGCGAATGTAGTGTTCTTCGTTGCTTTTAGCACACTCGTCAAAGCACTTGACCGGAAGGGGAAAATCTTAGCGCCAAATTACTGCCCGTAGAGAATCCTCGACTGGTTCGGCACTACAAAACGACGAAGCATTTCACGCGTACCTCACGTCGTCTGCTAGTTTTCGCGACTCGGTGCTCCCCCACCAAAGAGAAGTAGAAAATTCGCAATGAATATACACCGACACACCCAAATTGCCTGTGGAAAACAATCAGCGAAAGTTGACACGTTAGACGCAAGAAATCGTGTCGTAAGGATGGCTCACGGCAATTTCGATCGCGATCAATTCCGACTCGGATTCTTCGCTGCTACACGGGAACATTCACTGGCGATTTTATTCGCAGAAGGGTGTCTTGAAGCGCAAGTTGGTACTTGTCATTCCGTTGAAAACAGCGCGAAAACGGGTCGAAGACTAAGCAACAGCGCTTCTGTTTATTCCTAAGCCCTCATCCAGTTCTCGCGCTGTTTTCAACGCAGTGATTTTACTCGAAGTCGATCCAGTTAACTGCGATTCGCACCTCTCAGTCGTGGTCATATTTTATTATATTAGTGGCGCATCACACTCGGTATGATGCACCACCATGGACTTGCAGAGTGTAACCTACACGTGCAGAGGTAGTCGGGTCGTGGCACGCTACTTAATCGCGAGCAGATACTTGAGCCGGAGCGGGTCGACAGTAATCACAAATGTCCATGTATCGCTGGTATTACACAAATGCACTAATCTTTCTTGCAAACATTATGACACTAGCTTTTGCACTTTGTTCGCCTCAACAACAAAATGGTATAGTGCTGCAGATATCAGCATAGGCCCCATACTTCGGGATCGGTTGTTTCGATGTTTCTGCAGTACAGATGTACCTGCTGCATTGTTTTACTACATGAGCAAGTGTGCATTGAACAGAGAATGGTTAATATGCAAATGCACGGTGGGGTGGGGTCACTTTCACTGTTCCGCGTTTTCCAGCATGACATCCGTATTTTCTAGACCACATGCGATGAACATAATTAAGCTAGTCTAAATAGGATTCAGAAGGAGAGGTTAAACGCAAAAAAAAAAAAAGACGAACAGGGGTCATTAGTCAAGAACAACATCTCCATTAGATCATTTCATTACAGTCTAGCAGTGTGATTGGCTGAAAAACATTTTCGTGCGAAGCATATCTTTATGAGTATTATGCGCTCTTGCTTTTAAACACAATGAATTAACAGTTTAAGGTGGGGTGAGACTTCCTGTGGTCAAAAAATCCAATTTTATAATTCCAAATTATCTGACAGAGCATTTCTTTGAGAAAATATATCGCATTTGGGCACTCGTGATTTCAAAAAAGAATTTGAGGTCCCTTTTTTTTTGACACACTGACAGGCAATGCGCGCGTACTCCTACGTTATTTCTGCGTTTTTCTTAAAAAGAACATTTTTGGAATTTCTGTACCTTTTTCTCGGGAACTAGCGGGCGTAAGAAAACAAAGATTTCCACGTGTTATCTAATGGCATTTATATAACTGGTACTAGAGTCAAAGCCTATGCGCATTTGTATTTTTTTAGTATAAAAAATAATTCTTAAGTGGCCATTTTCATAAATCAACAAACGTAAAAAAACATGACAAATCTAGTTGTTGTACGCTCATAATTTTAGTTCCACTACTGTAAAGCATTAGTCACTACCTTTTTGCAAAATTGCAATGCTCCACAGATGGCACATATTATTTAAGCAGTACATTAGTAGAAAAACAAACAAAAATAAAAGAATAAACAATTTCGAACTATCTCTGAGCTCTAATGCAACCTGCGTCTACCTTTAAAATACCTCGAAAATTTTAGTCATAGCTTTCATTACCACTGCTGTATAGCCAAGATATGAAACTCACTTTCAAAGTTTCACGCCACCTCAATAACTGAAAATGTAATCTGAACTTCACTTTGAAAAATCCCACCGTTCCGCAACTAAATTAGCCATCAACTCATCAAACATAAGTAATGTGCAAAACACACAACACGCGCATAATTACTCTTTGCAGTTCTCATTTATACGTTCGTACACGAAGATTAGCGCGAACACGGTAAAAACAGCGCAAACGTCACCAAGATAACTTTGGACACGGGGAACGGAGCCCTCTGATAAGCTGCGGAGGCACTAACATACACCGCAACACCGGCGCGTGTGCTACACCTTTGCGACAAGCGTCGCCGCCTACCGGCCAAAGTTGGAAGGCATCACCGGCGCTGCCACCTCCTCCCATTGAAAACCCCCCTCCGCTCAGCACACTAGCCAGTATATTCTAGGCACTATAGTTTCACCCTTGAAGACTGAACCACACTGCCCGGGTTTAGGCGTATCGGAAATTGTTCTCAAATACTTCTCGCTTGCCCATATTATTGACGTTTCGAGATTATCGGTGTACAAAAAAAAAAAAAAACCCCATGGCCTGCGCGGAACTCGCAGCACAGCCCCAGCGAAAACTGGGAGAGCGGCCTTCCTAGAGCCTTTTTTAATCATTCTTGGGGCAACTACAACAACCGCACTTGCATGGCACCCACTACGATATAAATCATGATAATGTTTGTGTAGTGGGGAAGCATCTACTATGCCATTATTCGTCATTCTTCAGAAAAGCGCGGTACCCGCTACACTCTTGTAACGCATTATGTGCACTTTGTTGATGCTGTGGCTGACCACGATGAAGAATTTTGCCTGAGGCTTTTGTAATGGGTTGGAGTATTGAACGACCCACTCGTTACGCAATTCGATTTGTGTGACGCCCGGTTCTTACTTTACTGTTCTAAAACGCTTAACAACACACGCTAACGCGATTCCTTACCCGACATGAAGCCTGCATAGGGTCAGTTTGCACCGCAGTTTCAAGCAGTGGCGTAGCTCAGTGGAAAAAAGTAGAACCTTGAAACTATACAGTACCCATCCCATTATTCGATCATTCATGCAGATTACATTTGTTAATGCCTTACCCGACTTGATTGTTTCTTCAGATTTCTCTATACGCCCGTGTTTGTGGGGATTCATGCAGGAAGTTCTCATCACAATTCGATTCCTCAAGGTCCGGTTTTCCATAGAATACTTATACACAGTAACACGCAGGAAACTCTACAAGGACTTGTTATCCATTCTTTTCCCACCTCCGCTTTACCGCTCAGTATATTCCGACCTTCCAGGACATGATGTGCTAAAACGAGTTCGGAAAATGTATATCTCTCCTGATACAAAAACCTTCTTTTACAAGCTCCATACTGATACACTGCCGGTGAAATCATGGTTGCAGAAGAAAGGTATTTTTGTTTCGTCAGTTAACTGCCGTCTCTGCGATGTACCAGAGACCACAGAACACTGTTTTATTAGCTGCAAAGATGCCATTCTGTTTTGGGACATCCTTCAAAGAACTGTTAAAAAATATTTTAACATTAATTCACATACGATACGTTACCTTCTTCCAACGTCTCTTGATGAAGTGCCCTTTGACCTGTTTTTACTTATGCGACTGCACAGTCTGTGGAAAACGCGCATGCAAGACCGTAATGCAGAACCAATCACTGCTTCAAGTATGCGTTTCATGCGTATGGCTCTCCATCTAAAGGACATTTACGAAGAATTTGACATCATACCAGACTGGCACCCCATCTTGATGAGGTGCTCATCCTTACCAGCCTCCCTGTGCGACAAGCTTTGAAGAACTTTTCCTGTTTCTCTGGACTTGCACAGTATATATGTATGTAAGCTTATGAATGCTTGTGCAGTGCTTGTGCGATTATTGTCGCTGGGTTAATGCATCACATCATAGCGTTTGCGATAATTTCAAATACGCACAATAAATACCATGAAAGAAAGAAAAAAAAAGTGGCGTAGCTCAGTGGTAGAGTGCTGGGCTGCCACGCAGAAGACCCGGGTTCGATTCCCATTCAGCCATAGGTTTTTTTTGTTTATTAAGTTTTTTTCTTATTTCGTGCGATATTGGTTACGGACACCGGCGGCGGCGGCGGCGGACAACTACGGCGCAGAAACGACCCTTGTTGTGATCTCATAACAGCTTTCGCTGTAAAAGAATAAATTGGGAACGTCGGGACACCTGCCGTAGCAGATTTAAACCACACCGTGATGAGCGTCGTCTACGTTAAGTTAAGGAGGACAGGCAAGAGAGGGTAGAAAGAGTAAAAAAAAAGGTAGATGGCGCGCGAACGACTAGATAGAGGGACAGAGAGAGATACATGGAGAGACAGAAAGAGGAAATACAAAAAGGGAAGAAACACAGAAAAAGCCAAAATACAGCGAAACAGTCTTAGAGAGAAAGATATTAAAAATCACTCAAAAAAATAAAAACCCGGCAGATCCCACGCACTGTGGGAATAGATGTAATGCGAAGCAGCCAGAAAGGAGCACATCATGCTGTACATAATACGCATGTCATTATTTACATGTTAGGACCTGTCATTTAAGCTCGTCATACAGTCAATCACGTGACGCAATACCAGCTTTGGTGTATATCAAGCTAGCGAACTGGACGCAAGCGCACCATGGACGTGGCATGTAAATGGCATTGTAGATGACATGCATGCCAAGATTTTCATTTTACCATCTGTCATTTATGTTCGTTATACAGTCATGTCCCTAAATACCAATTTTGGGGTATATCAAACAAGCAAAAAGTCCGCGAACGTGCCATGAGCGTGACATGCAAGTCATGTTACACATGACATGTCATGATTCTGGAGACATAGGTCGCAGCCCAGCCCTCAACTCTGAGGGCAAGGCTAGCCTTTATTTTGGTGATGTCGGTGGCTTGTCGGGTCCTACCACGGTAGGGCCCCTGATATAAGCCACCAGATACGTCTGTAGCCCCTGACTTACTGTAGTCCTATGTGCAACGTTTCTTTTTATCCTTTATGCACTTTATCATCACTGCTCTCGATACCAACATTACCATCATGGAAAAATGAATTCAACTGGCACACCAACAAACCAAATAATCACGCATTGTATTAAAATGATCGTTGTTTTGCGCCTTCACCCTAAGTACCCATCTCCACAGTATACGCTTCTAGGAAGCACGTGTCTGACATTCATTGCACATATTCTATGTCATTATCATAATTTTAACATGTATATCATTTTTACGCACTTTTAGTGCGCTATATTTTTAGGCCTTTTACAGCCAAGTTACATTAAGCCATAGTCATTGATCACACCGATGCATATATACTTTACATTGCTTTGGCGCTCTATGGCCATTGTTGCCTTTGCGCCATTAAACCCTAATAATAATAATAAAATAATAATAATAATACAGTCACGTCACGCAATACGAAATTTGGTGTACATCAAGCGAGCGAAACGGCCCGGCCGCGAGAGTGCCATTAGCGTGGCACGCAAGTCATGTTGCACCTGACGTCATGATTTCCATATTACCACTTCTCATTAATATTCTTCATACAGTCACGTCACGCAATACCAAATTTGGTGTATATGAAGCTAGCGAAACGGCCGCAAGCGTGCCATGAGCGTCGCATGCAAGTCCTGTTGCATATGACGGGTCATGATTTCCATATTACCTCTTGTCATTTAGGTTCGTCATACAGTCACGTCACGCAATACCAAATTTGGTGCATATCAAGCTAGAGAAACGGCCGTCAGCGCACCATGAGCATGGCATGTAAATCATGTTGTACATGACATGCACGTCGTGATTTTCATATTACCACCTGTCATCTATGTTGGTCATGCAGAAATGTCTCATCGTACCAATTTTTGGATATATCAGGTTACGAAAACGGCCTCAGGAGCGCTACGGTCATGGCGTGTAAATCATACTTTTAATGACAAGTTATTCATGATTTTCATAATACGACCAGTCATATATGTTCGTCATACAGTCATGTTATGCCATATCAATCTTGGTATAAATCCCATTAACGATACGGCCAGGAGGATTTGTCGCAAAAAGAGAGCACTTACCCGAGTCACGACCAGCCAAGGGCCCACCAGCACTGCTGTGACCCAGCGGTGCGCTACTTAGTCCAAGCTGCGCTATTTATTTTTACTCCCTCTAAATCTGCTTGCGCTCAATGGCAAGAATACTAGCCCAAATTATACGGAAGAGGCTCCCGTTGGCCGCTACCTGTTACAACGAGCATGCAAAAGACTTATTGCAAAGAATACCCGCAGCATCTGATGATGTGTACGTGCAAAAAAAATTCTGTTTTATTTATAAGTTTATGGTGATAGCAGTTGTATATGTACATTTCCCCAAGGTACATTTTCGCCGTCGGCGTCGCCGTTATCTTCCCAGTAAACTCCCAATCAATAAAGGTACCCAGCACGTCGTGTGCTATATCTAGGAGTGAAAGCAGTGGAAGCATGTGAAGGCTACACTCTTAACCGCGTAACCTTTAGTAGAGGCATACATTTTTAAGATTCGTATCTGTCTAATTTAAAGGTTATGCATCACCTTTTAATATGGTAACTTCTACCATATAGGTCACGGTAGTTTTCTAAGTCACAGAGAAACCTTTAAAGCAAAAGGTAACTAGCAACCTCTAAAATTGTAACTTTTATTAGAGGTATAGCGTGTTTGTGTCCGTATAGGTATTTGAAAAACTTCTAAACTGAAAGGTTATACTGTAAACCTTCAAATGTAACTTTTATGACAAATACAGCAGACCACTGCATGAAATTAACCTTATACAACCTGTGCATGCCTCGTGCAAAACTCTTCCATTAGAGAAATAACATCACACGGGACATGCAGAAGTTGTCGGTTCATATCCCTTCCATTCAGCAAATTGCATTTTCCTTTCATTCGCCTGGAAAATAAAAGTGCCCTGAAAGAAAGACAGGCGCATCGGCTTACCATGCTTTTTAGCTTAGTGGTACACAAACTTTCTAATCAATAAATGTTTATAAAGCCTGCGTGTGCATGGTAATTTCTGTGAGAAATATGTGAAATTGTTCGGCATACACAAAGCCGAACAGTTCATGCAGGAGCATAGGCTCTCAGACATTCGTCCGGATGCAAAGCAAATTAAACGAATTAGTCAGAGAAATAAAAAGCATGAAGCACTTTATTTAAAATGCAAAAATATACAGTAATTCAGCTATACGTAACTGAAAAGTTTTTCTTGGAAAAATATTTATATGAGAACTTCCAAACATCTGCCCAAATAATCTTTGGCAATAAAGTTTGACCAACCAATTGCATATATAGTGATCAGACGTTTTTTTTTTTATTCAAAAGCGCCAAGAAACACTTCAATCGGTTTGAAATAAGCCCACGTGGGATAGGTTCTTGAGGTCTTAAATGTTTTTGAACCATATTCAGGGTTTGCAAAAATGCAGATGGGTACATGAGGTTTTTCAGGTAGTAAATGAGAAAGCACATGACGACGGCACACTCAATATTCAGTTCCTTCAGGTGAATTATTTCTTCTTTGCTGCCTCCACACACCCAAGCTTGGTCCTTGTATACGTATACATGTGGTGCAGCAATTTTTATTTCTGTCGGTAGAGCAGCATGTAATTAGAATCATCAAAGACCTAAAAAAGAGTGTTGTATACTAAATGCAGCCATTTGCTAGACATTCAGCATTCGTCCAAGTCTATTTTTCGCAGGTCATTTGACACATGAGCACTTATCAGTGTACTGCGTCTTTCACGCTTTTAGAATACAGTTAGGCAGAGAAAAAAGAAAATAACTTACCTCAATGATCGGTGAGTGCTCTAACGAGCCTTGCAAGTGCTTAGAGAGCTCTAAAAATGAAGTTTCCCTTCCTTCCTTCTCGGAGAAAACTTGTGCCGCCTTTTTTTTTTTAGCCGTTGTTCCGCTTCATCCACAGTGAACCCAAAGCGCAGTTGGAGCTCAGCACAAAGCTATGGCAGAAGCAACAAAACAAGAAAAACACTTATTTTCCCTTCACGTGCCTTAAAAAAGTGAATTTGAAACAAGTCATTCGGCTAGACCTATCTTATATTAAACTTTGAGAGTAAGGAAAAATCAATGGAGCCTTAAATACAACGCCACAAGATTAATTTTCCTGTGTGAGTTTACAACTCTACTGTGTGCCACTTCTCAGAAACAGATGCTTTACGATGTTTTAAATCAACGCTGATATAAAGTATAAACTTACAGTTTCTTCCACCAAAAAATAATTTGGCAAGGGGTCTACATGGTGTTGGCAGCGGTCTTGGTATGTGGCTCTCAAGAGGCACGAAACCCTTTCGTAGTTGGTTGTGGCCCCTTTTAAGCTGTTCGAAGCCAATAACTGGAATATACAAAAATACAAATATGACAAAACAATTAAGGCCCCCATTGACATGGAAGGATAAAGAACATAAACGTCATTTGGGAGTATTTTGTCTCGTATGAAAATTAAATAAAAATTGCAGCCTACCTGCAACTCTGCCAATGCCACCTCTTTTGTTAGTTCTGGCCTGGATTCCTCCAAGAGAGCAATATTACTTCTTTTTTGTCGGTGCCGCTGCATTTTTCTTTGCAGAGAAAGCCTCCGTATGAAGACATTCTGTGGAAAACAGTAGAAAGGAATAAGCATGAAAACATAAAAATATGGTGGAGCCTATTCAGGATAGAGTAATCTGCACACAGGGAAACAAAGCTTAGTACATCGCACTCAGAGTTGAAAAATTTCGTCAGGGACTGCACCATTCATAGATCTCGTTATGTTAAACTGCTATATCTATCAGTTTCAGCAAGGCCACTAATCTCACGGACCAATAATTTTAACTGAAGCATTGCTTTGCGATTTTAACCCATTTTATACCACATTCTCTCACCTGACCACTCTATCTAATATCCTGTTATCTCTTTATTTATATGCCGCTTCAAGGACACTGCGTTAATCCACAGACGTCTGAATATTTGCTTTAAGCTTAGTCCATGCACGTATTTTTCAAAAGCTTGAATAAACACGTCATGACATGCTCACGTGAACAGCACTTCTCGTGTGCTGAATCCGGGTGCCCGGCAATGCAAATGTGAGGGAGGGGGGTGACGCATATATATTTACAACATACCAGAGGGGATTATAGCAGCACCCTGAGAGCCTTGGTTGAAAAGAGTTTTCAATGCGGTGCTCATGTGAACGCGGTTTTGAGAGCTGACGTAACCAGCTATGTTTACACGAAAAGCACTTTGGGTCCCGCTCACTCAATGCTCTTTTAAACCGAAACTTCACTGGGCACTAGAACAGTCTTCCAATTATTAACCATCACACGCTCAAGTAAACGAGCTTTCCGGCCGTGATAAATGGGCCGTTAGCAACAGAAAACACAAGGTGCAAAATTATTTTTTTTCAGTGCCTTTTTAATAATAAATACGCAGGGATTCACTGCTCACGCCAACCAGTATATGAGCCTGGAGGACGGTACAAACGGAGCACACGGTCAATCAAATCACACCGAGGTTTTAATTCGTGAAAAGGACACGAAGCACCTCATCGATATGCCTC
This sequence comes from Rhipicephalus appendiculatus, assembly GCA_030522465.1. Classification (NCBI taxonomy): domain Eukaryota; kingdom Metazoa; phylum Arthropoda; class Arachnida; order Ixodida; family Ixodidae; genus Rhipicephalus; species Rhipicephalus appendiculatus. The sequence goes on along the minus strand of JALIZH010021172.1, from coordinate 8,174 downwards.
TTCTCGCACCACTCAGCATTGATTCATGAGCAGATTAGATGCAGTGACACTCCGCAGGTGCGTAGACACGCGTAGCCGTGTTCCCGAGGCGGGGTACGCACAAAAACCACAGCGCAGATTAAGAGCCCACGACTGGCCTCATGCCCATGTGCCACCTGGCATACGTGTGCTCATATAACACCGGCAACAGGCAGCTCACACATGCACGCAGATTCTCCTACCATATATATGCTTCGGTGGACCGCATCGGAAGCGATTATTTCGCTTTGCAGCCGTGGACTCGGTTGTTAGATGAAGGAACACACTAGTAAACGCTTATCCACTCATTTTAGCATCGTTCTCCGACTGCGCTCGCGGTAACATGAGAAGAACAAGGTGGTCGTGGAGAGCGCGAGGGGCCACACAAGTGTGCCACCGAGAGAACACAGAGCCGCCTTTTCATTCGCGTGCGCCTGAGTGAGGTTTGAATAAGTCCTGGGGCGGACAATGCTTTTAGCACAAACACTACACCGCAAAACGCCACATCAGTCAGAACATGGTACGTAACACTCCTTACCTAACAACGTTGCGAAAAGATGCAAAGCTCACACGTGCAGGCAAAGCAAGTATTACGTGCTCGCGTGATAAGTACGTCAATTGCAAGTGAGCACTAATTTTAACAAAAAAAATGACACAAAACTTATATCTTAACACTAGATTACCTAATTCTTGTATACGAGAGGCAACAACATTTGTCAGGGCACACAAAAGGGAAAACGCACAACGGCTGCAAAACAAAACTTTGCTTACCGAGATCAGCAATCCTGTTGTGGGCGCTGGGACTGTGGTCACAATAGTCGCAACGAATGCGCTCCTCGGCATCGTCGACGGCGCACACCACCATATATTGCTTGCAATCGCATTGGAGCTCATTGCACCGGGCACGAAACACGCCACAAATGTCTTTGTGCTTGACGGGCATTTTAAAATCATACCGAGCACGCCGCCACACGTGTACAACGAGCGCGTCACGTTCAGGTAGTGGGATGAGACTATGGTATAACATAGTTGCTGTTTATGGGCTCCCTGAGAGACTCATGGTGACATGAGAGGGCGCTGAGCGCAAGAGAAGTGCTGTAATCGCTAAGCAGACAGCTTCGTGAACAGCCTCTGTAGCAGTTCTTTCCGTGAGACTTCATATCGCGCAATTTTGCTGTGATTGTAGAAGGCAAAATTAGTAAATTGCTTGTTTCAGCCACCATAAGCTGAATTTAGAGCATAAGAGCGTTCCAGTTAGCGCTTTATGGGCGTAGTTTCCTGCAGCTCTGGCTGTTGGTCTCCCTGGACCGGTTGTGTTTTCGCAGTTCCCTTCGGCAAACATTGCTCCAAATCACGACCGCCGAGTAGCGGGATTAGGCAGAAAACGACGCAGGAGACGAGGTACAGAAGGAGGTACCATACTTTTTTTCTCCTTACCGCGAACGTTGCGGTAGAACACCTCAGAATGCCACGGCCCTCTAAGTATTTCATCGCTCTAACAACCACCTCGCCCACATTGCCGCGCGCCGTGGACGGCGCACTTGCCAGTATTCTAGCACACGCATGCACAAAGCCATTTCAGGGCTGCTTGCGCTTGATTGGAGCAATAGAATTTCCTTTCCCGATCACCCTCGCCGAATCTGTAACCCTTGCCGCCTTAATGTAAACGCCTAAACGTATACGGCGAAGACTCTGTCAGCTCTAAAGGTCACCGTTAAAGGTATACACGAGTCATATACCTTTAAATTTAGATTGTAACCTCTGTGAATCAGCATGTAAACCTTTAAAACTTGGGAAGACAAAAAACACAAAAACGTCGACCCATGTAACCTATAGGATAAAGGATAAATTTTGGTAAAGGTATACATAGAGGATACGCGGTTAAGAGTGTACCGACGGTAGCTGCTGAAGCAGAGTTGAAACGCGCCAGACGTCTCCGTCGCAAGAAAGGCATGCAGGGGTGAGGGCTCAGGGGGTGTTGTTGCTTGGCTCCGGCAGCAAATGCGTACCCTGACCGACCAGTCGTCTTTGTTCGCGCTGTGTATTAACCCCTTCAGGCGTGAATTATGATGCACTGTCGACGAATGTGTCAAATTCACATAACACAATTCCAAGGCACGCAATATTACATTCCAAAAAAGAAAATGAAGGTATCCATTCTGCAGTCAGTCACGTTTTACTTTGACGTAAAAGGAATGAAATAGGATCTTCATGTGTGCGCAATTACTTCTTCGAGAAAAGAAACGTAATACTTTTGACGTTGGTTATGGAACTCGGCACGTCGAACGACCCATCGAACATCGCAGTGCCTTCACCAAAGTGATCGGCTACGTTCATGAGCAGCAAACTGACGTTCAGTGAAGCCATAATGACTACGCAGAAGGTTAAATTCATGTCATCAGAAATTTATTGTGTTCTTTTTTGGCCACAAGTTGACACAGCAAGCACAAACAAATTGTGTTCACAAACGTAGCCACAGCCTCTAAAGGGCTTAAGAAAGGTTGAGCGGACAGCTGATGCTTGTGGACGTGTTGTGATGTGGGGCCGTGTTTTTGCAACCGATAGAAGCACGCAGCCTGAGAACTTTGCCCGCTTTACACATGCAGTGCCGAAGCTACCACGCCGACTGTCCAACGCCAGCCTTCTGACGCCGCAGCTCCCTCTTACGGTGAGTAGGCGGAGGCTTTTACCAAACTTAAATTTCTTGGTGGCGAGGAATGACATGACTATGCTATATTGCCGTATGAAATACGCATGTTGAAAAACAGAGCATCACTGAATTTTTGAATGTCTCCCTATCGGATCATGCCATCTTTCGGATATTCAATGAGGATGTTGGGGCCTAGCCCTTGCACTTTTAATATCTGCGCATTATTCCCAACCATGCGGATGAAACTGTCGCAGTGAACCAACATCACACCCTCGCGAATGTTGCATATCATTGTTGACAAAGTCCCACGGGTGTTCGTGCAACGAACACCCCACGGGACTGACCAATAAACCATTATTGAGGACAGGGGTCACTCGCATCCTGGTAGAAACCAACGCCCCCGCCCGGGGACCCTGCCCATTCAGCCAATACCCGTTGAACGTACATGTAAGGTCTCAGCACTTCCATAAAAACTTGTCCTGAAACCACAGGGAGTGTTATTAAGACGCTAATTGTTACGGTAGCAAATACGTTTCCTCCTCCCAGTTCAGTGCCAATTCAACGTTTCTCTTTCAGTGGCTGCGCAGCAGACCGTAACCGGAAGTAGCAGTTTCTCAGTCCCACCATACTTCAGCGGCAACTATCATTCAGTCCCCAGTGCATCACACACGGGCACCGAGGAAACCTTGCGGGCATGCGACCCGAGGTAAGCCCTATTGTCGAATGCTCATTTTCAGTGGAGAGATGAAAGGTCCTTGAACAGCTGGTGTGGCTGGAGAGAACGTGTCGACGAGTGCACTTGCCTTCATCCACTCAGCCACAACGAAGACAACTGCAGGTGTGGAAACCATTGACTCCAGCGAGAACCCCTGTTCAAGGGTCCTTCACCTCTTAAAGCTTCCATATTCCCTGGAATATCTGCCTTGTGTCGATTTCTTCAATGCAGAAACTCACACAGGTCACGCTGAACGGCCTCGATGTTTTTCAGAGAGACATTGGCATACTGTAAAAGCTCTTCATTTCTAATCTGGTTAATTCGGAAAATCGGATAATGCGCACGTCATCCCTATAGCATAATCATTTTTTATGCCACCAAGCTCTCGTTATTTCATACAGATTTTACAGCACCCCGTTTAATTCGGACGATCCTGGGTGTGAGATTGCGCGATGCAGAACAGCGAATAGGGTGGAGCATTCACAGGCAACCAATGCGAGGTGGCACTGTACGCGTCGCTATATTCAATTTAGAGATCACGGTATTGCCCACACACGGATCCGGCACTCAGTAGCTTCATTTTAACTTGATGCAATGCGCCCACTGTCACAAACTCAAACATGGGGGAAGCTCTTGAAAATGAAAGCTTCAGCCGCTGTCGGCATGCTGGCGTGAAACACGCTGGCAGCATCGCGACGGGCAAACTGTCAGTTGCCGTCCATTTTACATGCGAAGGGCCTTTCCGGACGTGCGTGTGGTTGTGCTGGTCGTGGCGGTACGCAGTAAGATATGTCTACACAGCGCGTTTCAGGCTAATTAAGCACGGGAGTCAGGTGCCGTGGCCGCATGGCGACGAAGTCGCAGCATGACAAACCTCGCGTTTTCTACACTCGTCTTATGCAGAATAAGTACAGGTTTTGCATATCATCAACAAATTGAAAGTGTATTGACATAAAAATACTTGTTTGTTATTTTCTTGATACTTTCAATAATTCGGCATTCAGGAAATCCACACATTTTTTTCCAGTGCCATGAAATCCGAATGACCGAGCTTTCAATGTATATTAATGTCTGATTCATCGCAACATGGGTGCAACCTAGACGTTCTTAATTTGTCTCTAAAGACTGGGAGACGTAGATATAATTTTACAAAGAAAATTTTCACGATATTGAATACCTTAGTCCCATTTAACGAAAACTTAATCTTGTGTACTGTGCGATGTCAGTGCACGTTAAAGAACACCAGATGGTCGAAATTTCCGGAGTCCTCCACTACGGCGTCTCTCATAATCATATCGTGGTTTTGGGACGTTAAACCCCAGATATTATTATTGAAAACGTAATCTTCAATTTAGAACCCATATATTCTACAGAAAAAAATGAAGATAACATAAAAGAGAAGAAATCAAGTAGCATTACTGCACTACACAAGGTTCGGCCCGCTATTGTAGTGTCTCTGGGTTTGCCTTGGTATTCTGCTGATGCGTTATTACATTTTACTAGCAAAGAAGATTGCGCGCGGTGGTTAGAAAAGCGTTAGAAAAAATAGAGCAAACATAAGAGAACCAGCAGAAGCAGGAATACAAGCAGCTAAAGGAACGCCTTCTGTGACTGTGGGATTCCTATTTCTGCTTATTTGTGTAACGGGATGTGAAAGGCGTATTTGTGTAACATAAAGCGTTTTTGTACTTTGCAGTCAGTGTCTGCAACTACAGCCAAATAACACTCCAGCAGTTTCGTCAGCTAGTAACGGTGAAGCAGCGGCGCAGTATGGAAGTAGTGCAGTAACTCAGTAGAATTCGAGGTAAGGTTTAATCAAATAAATATTTGTGTCAAAGAATGTCGCACGGCCAGTCTCTCATGAGCGAAACGTCATTGCGATAAAAAAAGAAAGATTGTTTTCGCCTTCCATTCCTCTTAAGCAAATGCATAAGTGGCAATTACGACTTTCTGACAAAATGATAACGTCTGTTAACTATACCGAGCTTTCTCTTTGCCCATAGTTTTTTCGACAGTGAAATGCCTTCCTCGTTTCAAGAGCACTGAAGAAAAGTCTACGAATGACTCCACGCGATCATTCTCTTAAGCGCCGACGGTGGACTTATTACGAGCGCGCCGCATTACACTTCACACTATACAGAATCGAGCAATGTACGATTGAGCGACTCCGTAAATCTCTTACCCAACAATCTAATACCGTAATGGCCACTGCCACGCATGCTTGTTTCAACGCCGTCTGTGTTACAGAGTGCGCAAAAAATGACTTGCAAACAAACAAACCGCTTCGCATGGAGGACAGCAAGCCTTGAAGTATTTCTGTACGCACGGAGCCTGAGTTACGTGCCCTTGTATGTCTGCAGGTTTCCAGTTTACGCGTCGAGTGCAGAAAGTCACCCTGCCGTCGGCGCAGCTTCCTCTTACGGTACGTGTGCAAAGGCTTTGGCAAACTCCATAACTATCTTGGCAGCGGAAGGAATCGCAGTACAGGGATATCTTGCCTTACGGAACGCGCCATCCAATTTGTGAATACAGAGTTGAACCAGGAACAACAACAACAGCAACGAAGTGAAAGCATTATTTTGGAGTTTGCACTGAGAGAACGTGAAATTTATCACAGGCTTTACTAAAAAGATCCCGCATAAGTCTCAGTGAGCGATATTTCAATGACCCGAAATTGTACCATGTTATCTTCCGGAAATGAGAAAGGAATGTTCATCACTAGACCTCGCACTCGTAAGTAGTGGCACAGAAATCAGTCATGCTCATGAAATCACCCCTGTCAACTAACACTACATAGTCGTCCAAACAATGCGTAGTGTTGCTGACAAGGCCGTGGAGCTGCCTTCAAAACTTGAGACACTGTGGAACTACCCCAAGAAATTCTATTCTTGGGGTAGTTCCAGCGAGGACCGTGCCCTTTCAGCACTTCCATAAAGACTTCAACTCAAACCACATGTAGTGTTATGAAGACGTAATAATTAAGGCCGCAAATATGTTTCCTGCTGCCCACTTCAGTGGCTACTTCTCTTTCAGAGGCTGCAAACCCGACCATAAACGGAAATAGCAGTCCCTCAATGGCGCCGTACTTCAGTGGCAGCTATCATCCAATCCACAGTGCATCACACACTGCCACCGAGGAAACCTTGCCGGCATATGACCCGAGGTAAGCCCTACTGTCGAATACTCATTTTCTTTGAAGAGATGGAACGTGTCGACGAGTGAACTTGCCTTCGTCCTGGCAGTTACAACGAAGCCAAGCACACATGTGGAAACTGTTGGCTCCAGCGACAACCCCTGTTCAAGGGTCCTTCATCTCTTAAGGCGGCATTCTTCCCCTGAACTTCTGCCTTGTGTCGACTTTTTCAATGTAGAAACTCTGAGGTAACGCTGAGCGGCCTCGCTAGTTTACAGATACAGGCATTCGCTCGAATGGAAGTTCTTGTTATTCTAATCACCGTATATTAATATAGTATAACTGGCAATGTGAGTACAGCCTTGAGGTACCGAACTTCTATAATAAATATGGGGAGACGGAGAAATCACAGTGATCTACAAAATTGTACTGTATTGATTACCTTTGCCACATTTAACGAACACGTAATATTCAGTACAACCTTCAGTTTTCAGAGAAAAAATAAAAACGAAGCAACATGAATCAAGTAACCAAGTAATATTACTCCCCTACATAAGGTTTAGCCCGATATCATACTGTCTCTGGGGTCGGCCTACGTATCAAGATTTTCAGCTTTTGTACCGATCTTTTATGCCGGAATGGCCTCGAGAATTGCAAGCCACTTAGTCATCTTTCTGCTGCCGTTGTATCCTATTTATGCTTGCCCGACATCTTAATGTACGCTAATAATCAGCCAGCTATACGTTAGCTGTGTAACCCCATATATTGGAGTTGAAAAAAAAAACATGACTCATCTTTGATGCAGAACACTTGTTATTTCTAAGGCATATCTTGTAGAAGTCCGCACGAGATGTGTACATTTGCTTCCCCGTAGATTTCTTGGTACCAACGATGTCCTATTCAACACGGCTCAGGACACGATCGCCACATCATCTACCACATCAGGTATGTGGAGCAGAGCTCTTATTGCGCTCGATTAATACGATCACAGCTCAATCTTCCACAGATGAGAAGCCAGTGCCTAGGGCGCAAGATCACGGATGAATGCTGTAAACGATAATTTGATTACTCTTAAGAATGTAGGGTGAAAAAGTAACACAAAGAGTTACGTTGATTCTACGAGTGAGTAACTCAAAGACGAAGCGTGCGTCTGGTGGTCTCGATACCAAATGGAGAGCGACGGATTCAAAGTTCACGATAGTTACGCACGAAATGAAAATGTCGTGTGGTCAAAGACAATCTGGTTTATTCCACTACGGCGTGCTCACAAATAATAGTCGATTTCGCAGGTGCAACTCGCAATAATTTTTAACTTGTTCGTTTACGGTGAAATCGTGCCTTAAGGTATTTACCGTTTGCCCGTCCCCCCTCCCATTTCTCTTTTGTAAGTCCCAGATTTATCTGCGAAGAACATGGTAAGGCAAGTGAATCAGCCAAGCAAAATTTTCTGCAAGACATGGAGAGAGTACATGATGCATTGTATTTTCATATGACCGCTACAAAACACTACAGTCAACGTTTTTTGAAAAAGCTGCAGCGTTGGAATGGTTCATATGATAGCAGAGAATGAAGAGCCTTAATGAAGCATCTTTGTTCCTCTCTCACTAAATTCAGTACGAACTAATTATTCTGCAGCATGAAAGAAAAAATGCAGCTGC
>JALIZH010021171.1:0-55581 GCA_030522465.1 Rhipicephalus appendiculatus | reverse complement strand
ATAGATAGAAACGCCAATGTGCTTGCTGTACGCAAAAAAATGCTTCGCATTTAAAAGTTTAAAGAAGCTAGGTGCAACGCTAGCTCTACTCTAGTAACAGTCTTGCACCACCGGTGCAAGCTGCGCACATTTTGTTTGCGAGCTCTGTACCTTCACACTTACATACTTACGTTGTCTAATATGAACGAATTGAAGAATAAATGTACGGATGGCTGGAAAATTGAATTCGCCACAAGGCAACACAAGTGCAGTAGTGGCGAAGTGGATTAAGCATTCGCCGTCTTGATTTGCACTAGCAACTTCGCTTTGCGCAAGCGAACGCTTTTGCATTCCGCTTCCGATTTGATGCGACAAAGACTACAGCTCGAGTCTTTGTGCTCAGCCTCAGTATCCGACAGTCACTAATCAATTTGGGTGTCTTCCTCATGTCCGGGTAAATGTTTCGGTTAGCATGATAATTAGGCGCACTTCGCGCTTTCCGTGCCTCGGATACTAGAATAAAACCGGGAGGACGTCCTTTGTAATTATGCATTTGCACTTAGTTGTGGCATATTACATGTACTAATTATTTAGGAGTTAATTATAATTATTAAAATATCACTGCAGCAAAATCAATGCTGTTTCTCCATATTTGCTATCGTCCGCTAGCGACAGAACACAACTTGTGCACGGACACCACTTTCTGGTCTGAGTGAAGCTTCCAATAATTAGGCACAAAAAAAAAAATATTTCGAAACCTTGTCAATAAAGCTAGTCTTCCCTGAGGCTAACAACAACAACAACAACAACAACAACAACAACAACAACAACAACAACAACAACAACAACAACAACAACAACAACAACAACAACAACAACAACAACAACAACAACAACAACAACAACAACAACAACAACAACAACAACAACAACAACAACAACAACAACAACAACATCTCGTGGCTTAGACGGACCCTGCTGAACACGCTATGCGTGCCTTAGTACCCGATGTATTTTGCTAGTTTGGCTTTAATAAAATGTCATTTAATACACACAGAGGCTTCAACAAGATAAGCTCCGTCGTTTTCACACAAAGCATGCTAATCGATAGAATGCATACTGCCACATTGCTTGAGGTGGCGGGGACGTTCCCATGAATGCAGCTGTTAGGCGAATAAAGTGAAATAAAAGATTTGATCAGTCGGGCAGTTGGCGCTGCAATTGTTCGAAAGAACCAGGAGCAAGGAGGCAAATTTACATGCGAAATGCCCAGGTAAAAGCAGATGCGTAGACGTTTAAGAAATGATTGCAGGACGAACATATTGAAAATCGAATAGCAAATGCAAAACAATCTCGCGATGAAACTCAAATCCAGAGACGCTCCTGTAGGTAGGTGAACCACCATGATGAATTTATTGCCGTGCGCTCACTCTCAACTTCATGTAGCCCTGCTAATCGTGAAGTTGTCCAGCTTTGCCGACGGTGAAGCGTCTCACGTCATCGATGCTAAGGTACCGCCTCAGGAGGCGCCAGCAGTCGTTGTTCAGGTCCTCCAGTTGCATGCTGCAGCCGTCGACAGGGGACGCGCAAGTCACGCGTTCCTTGACGACGCCCGTGAATCGCATGAAGTCGTGCAACCCTTGGACGCTCTGGAGACGACTTCGGATCATCCTGGTCACCTCACCCACGGCGATACCCTTCTTCTTGGCCAGCTCTATGATCAGGCCTGGATGTCTCGAGACTTTCTCCAATGTGCAGGCCGTGTACCTGATTGCAATGACGCGGGTGAAAGTAAGTTAAGCCACCGCTACAAATGCGTAAATATGGCTGAAAACGCAACGAAAGAAGTCAGCTTCGTCGCAAGGGCGAAGAAATGAATGCGATAACAATAAATTGGAATGCAATACGAAGTGAGGTTAGCAGCTGCCTCATTTAGAACCTAATCTGGTGTAACTCTACGAAATCCTCGCGTAATGGAATACGAAGTTAGTGATTAGAGCACAACACGTACAAAGGTTATCAGCCATTTGCTAATCTCTATCGAGATAGCACGCGCGACCACGTTCGTTTGAGCAAAGTTTGCATTCCCTGCCCGAAAAACAGCATCGCCACTCCCCCGTACCCCTTCATGCTTATTTGTCGCCGGAACCGGTCGGCGCGACTTATCTCAGCTTGGGTCCGTGCCCGTCGGCAGCCTTCGCAAACTTTCGCTCACGTGTAGAACATACGACGCGTCGGGTGGTATTATCGATGCGAACTTTATACAGAACATGACGGCGACGGCGGAAATGCGCCTCGAGTGTTCATATAAATTGCTTTCGCTAGAAAATGCCCCAAGTGATTTCAATTCTGTCATGTTGGAACTGTACTATACCGATGCCTGGCGCAGCGCCGGAAGAAGCAAAGCAGCGACTGTAAGCCATTACTCTATGCTTTTCAAATGCTACTTCAACGTCGCCATGCTGTGTTAATACTTGCGATAGTACAAATGACACATACAAGTGACACAGTTAGTATTCGAGGGAGAAAAAACAGTGAAAGCACTTGCAGAGACATTCACAACGATAACTTCCCACTGCATGCATGTATAAGAGTGGTCAGAAAGCAGCCTCGGAAGTGTACTTTAGGCAGCATTTGCTGCAACGTTACCTATATTCCTTCGTTTGTAGCGGCCGCCCGCGTCAGGAGATGCAAGTGAAAGAAATGTTTTGCAATGCGTACTTTCGTCTACATTTGTTGTGACGTTGTGTTTATTCCTGCCTTTGCATAGCGGTGACGCATCGCTCAGGAGATGCATATTTGTTCTTTGTGGTCAGTGCGAACTTCCGTTTTGTGCGTAGTTATGTCTCTTCCTCGTCGGGCACGTATTCAAGATGTTTTGTTATAAAAAAAACGGAACAGTAGATGTGACGGGTCGATCTTTTCGCAGAGTTCGATTTCGATTTATATGCGAATATTCTAACAAAGTAAGAACTCGTTGTTTCGGATTTCACGTGATCGGGAAAAATGTCCGAATTGTCCGAATTTAGAATTGCCGAAAGTATCAAGAAAACAATAACGAAATGTCTGTTACATTATTACAGTTCCATTTTCTTGATGAATGCATAAATGCTGCACTTATTTTGCATAAGAGTTAGCGTAAAAGCCGAAATTGTCTGCGACCTTATTTGACACAGTGATCGCGACCCAAGACCCCCGTGTCTTAATTAGCCCGACAAGTGCACTGCACTCCTGCCTTATTACGTATCACGCGCACGCGACGATACCCTTGTTCCACCTGAAAAGAAACTAAAATTTGCCGCAGCATCTCAAGCCTTCGTCGCTAAAAACGCGATAGTGAATTTGCGACCACGCATTTTTGAACGCCCGCGACCAACGAGGGGTGTCACAGACGGTAGTAAACGCCAATAGGCATGTCTTTCCTGTCTTCACCACACTGTTTGCAATGATGACGATGCCAATGCGGACTGCGGCGCCTCGTTTAGGTATTCCTCGCACGACGTTTTCCCTTCTTTGCGCCGCTCATTTGGGACGCTTCGCACTCAGTGCGCTCACAGAACAGTGCGAATTAAGCGAGGTGCGGCCAATAATGCCTGAATTAACGAGAGTTAGGTGCCATGAAGCAATGCTGGCTGGGACCGAGGAAGATGTCGGAATTATCAGGTTTTCTGAATTAACAAGTGTAGATTTAACGAGCGTTTTAGTGCATTCGTGTGCTGCTAGTTTAATATATTTGCTAGCAACCGACGTGATTCGGCCCGAACCGCTGCCCGTATGCCTGGCGCCCCACTTCTGAACGCAAGATGAATTCACAATGTCAGCTGGGCGAAATACTCATTTTGCTCACTTTCCAAGTAAACAAACAAAAAAAAAATGCTTGAAATAAACAAAAAACAACGGAGCTGCGGTTCTCTGTGTCTCTCTTGTGATTACTGCTGCGTCCGTAACCACGGCAGTTAAGAAATCTGAGGATGTATCTGAGATGGCGTCGGCGTCGGCGTCGGCGTCGGTGTCGGCGTCGGTGTCGGCGGCGTCGTCGTTGGTTGTGAGCGAAAAATCATCTTATCCGTGACCGAAAAATCGAGAAAGATGCAAATAAAATAAATAAGAAAAATTTCCGGGTCCGAATGAAGATCGAACCCGGGTCGTATGCGTGGCAAGCAGGTGTTCTACCACGCAGCCACGCTTCTGCTTGTCATTACATATAAAATAACTTCCTCTGCTTGGAATTGCAGTGAAAATAACTTTCATGCTTTGCAAACACGCGCGTCATGTATACGGGCGTCACAAAACAACATGTAATATCGCGGTAATATTGCGTGGTACAAGCGTGCATAGCCATCGGACGTCAGAAGATGTGAATATCATTAAGACATTGTGGTTCAAAGTCGTGTACTCATTACAAAAGGCACACACGTTACTGCGCGTATTCCCCTTAAGGACCACGTAGTGGGTGCATAGCAACTTCGAAAACATTTCCCGCATTTAGCGCGCATAATTGCTCGTGGTTTAAAGCATGCTACGCATTACATAGTGTGCACTAAGGAATTGAAGTACGGACTAGGGACAGTATATCGCTATCGCGTTCAACTCTTAAAGGCGAAGCTTAAGGGTCTTGCGGGAAGCTTTTAGGACTTATTAGACAGATTTAGTTGGGCGACCGCAGCAACTCTACCAGTGAGACCTACCAATCAAGAGGAGTAGCCTGGTCGAAGGTAGCGGCACGTTTCATAAGGCCAGAGTTCCTTCTGGTCGTTTCCCTGATGGTGAACAAGGAGAGCCTTGCTTCGGCGGCTACATTCCGTCCGGACAGTTGGACGTGGAGGAGACTATAGTTGTCACGGATAGCCTCCGATAATGCCAGAAGGAAGCCAGTAGTGTTCCAATCAGGTGTGCTGCTTGAGTAGTAGACGTGGGTGATGTACCTGCTTAAGCCGATAGTGGCAGCGAGGCGGTCTTCGAACTCGAAATTTCCGTCGCCTGAAATCGAGAGTACCGTGATGCTGGTGTTGGCCGAGATCGACTCCAAGAGTAACGTCCAGCACGTTGAGTACGCGGTGCATTCCGAGCTTGTACCAATGCACAGGCCCAGTTTCCGAAGCGCGGTCGTTGCACGGACGTACTTGGCGAGCGAGGAGAACAGACGTTCATCGGCCTGGTATAAACTGAGCGACATAGAAGTGAAGTGATCCGACTGTGGCAGCCGTTTTAAGGCGGAAACCCGCACGCTCGGTTCTAGCTCGTAACCAATCGTGAGTGCCGAAAATGCTTTGAAACGCATGAAGTAAGCTGCCTCGGGAGTGGGCATGAGGCTTCCGAAGGAAACCCGACCCGGTGTGTCAGCTTTCGTCCATGCTCGGAGGACGGGCAGAAATGTTTCGATCTCTCTGTCGTCGTGAATGGAGACTTCCAGCTTCTTAAGGTGTTTGTTCCTTGGTAGGAATGCGAAGAAAGCGATCCAGTTCTGCGGATGCCACAAAAAGTACGGAAGCTCGAGTTCTTCCAACGTGTCATTCTGCGCCAGTGCCTCCGCGCAGCGCGTTATGGTATCCTCCGATATACTGGCATGCTTGTCCCGCAACCCACCGAAAGTTAGTTTTCTTATGGAGGTACATTCGGCGAGTATCCTGGTGAAGAAACGCGCCGTTGTTTCTCCCCCGCAGAGTCTAAAAATTTTAAGCGTGGACAGAGTCGAGTTACGAACGAGGGCCTCGTCGAGTGACAGCTCTTCACGATCAATTGCTTCGCCGCAAAGCGCCAAATTTGTGATCAATCGGTTACTCATCAGGTATTCCCCTAAGCACCCTGGCGGCTCTGTGGTATCATAGCAGGCCCACATCTCAAGGTGTTTCAGCGTCGTGTTGGCGGCTAAAGCGTCGATAAGCGTCTTCGGCGGCTGGCTGCTCTCGGAAGGCGCGGTTATGACCAGGGAGGTAAGGCAAGTCGTGTTCCTCAGCAGTGCCGATATGTTGGCCACAACCGCGGCTATATTGGGATATATAAAGCAATCCAGCTCTTCCAGATGTCTAAGCCGGGGAATCACTGCAGCGATTGAGACTGCGAAAGGAAAGATTACTTTGAGTTTCCTGAGGCGGGAGTTTCCGGAAAGTTCTTCCAGGATAACTTGGCTGTGCGCCATCAGCCAACCATCTTGGAGTTTGAGGCTGGCGATGCAGACGTGGGTTCGGAGCAGCCACCGAAGGAAAGCTTCTGCCCGGTACAAATCGGCGTCTAGAGGGGTGGCCGCTTCGCCTGCGAATGAATTCAAGGAAACCAAGGACAATGAGCCTCCACGTTGTTCCCGAAGCTGCATACCGATGTCGAAAAGCAGCTCGTTGCAGATCGGTAGGTAATCCTTGATCGGACACACTTGACTGTTGGGTGTCGCTGTCGGCGTGCTGGCTGCGCATGGCAGTCTGAAACGCTGCGCGCCTCCGTGATCAAAAATGCTAGTGGCGTCGACCTCCTCTGCCGAGGCTGCGAGTGGCTGCTCTCTGTCCGCAGAAACGTTTTCCATTGTATTCCTCTGAAGGTGCGGCCGAGGCAGCCGTGATCCAACCTACGCCAAAGAATAACGCTGCATTGAGAGAGGGCTCCGGTTCTCAAGCATGCAACCAGAGGCGTGCGCACGGGGGGTGGGGGGGGGGGGGGGAGGGGGTGGTACAGCGGGGACGGCCGCCCTTCCTTACAAACTGATAATAATCTCAGGGAGGCTCCATATCTGCCGCATACATCTAGTCAGTCGAACCTGTCTTATTACTGTTGAAAGTGAAAAGTTGGGGCCGTGCAAGTTTTTAGCGATAGTAGCGGCCGAAAGCCGCGATTCCAAGGACGACTTACTTGCAGCCTTTATTTCATGAAAATTGGGGATTTAAAGGGGAACTCCGGCGATTTTTCGATATTCACCGATTTAAATAAAACTTTCAACATGTGTTCTCTTCGCTGCCCTGATCATATGCGCCAAATTATACACCCGTAAGTCATTTAGTTTTTGGAAAACGAATTTTAAAAATTGGTAGCCAATTCCGGAATCATGCCTTGAAATGCAGGCCACCCTGTGTACGTGACGCATCTTTCTACTCCTTTCTCGCCCACTAGGCGGACGCAGCGCGCGGCGCGCGCTTTTTCCGTCGAGGCGACGCTGACGCTAGCACAGTTGCGTAGCGGATTTCGTGACGTCATCGCATACCCAGCATGGAGCATGGAGCAGCTCCCTGTTTCGGTTTCTGTTTTGGCTCATCGTTAATTGCTTATTTAAAGTTATTGACGATAGTGTCGGCAAAATGAACCACCCTAGCTGTTGCAGGACTGTTAATACTATTTGAAAACGGCGTTATCTCAGTATGGTCGAAAATGCACCGGAGTTCCCCTTTAAGGCAGAGCGATGTGAGGAGCTCGTGCTCGCTTCATTTGCATCCATTGCGAGCTGGCTTTCCTCCGTACTCGACAGAGGGGACGGTGGTGGAGCGCTGCGATGAACGGAGCTGCCCCCGCTCTTCCCGGAGAACCCTGTGCGCGCTTATGCATGCACCATGCAGTGTGTAGCGTGTACCACGCTTTTCCGAAGAATGACGAATAATGGTATAGTGGACGCTTCCCCACTACACAAAAAGTAATGATGATTTATGGCGTAGTGGGTACCACGCAAGTGTGCTTGTAGTGGTTGCCCCAAGTGTCTTTAAAAAAAAGCCTCTAGAAAGGCCGCTCTGTCAGCTTTCGCTGTGACTGTGCTGCGCGTTCCGCGCAAGCCCTAGCGGTTTTTTTTAAAAGATGAAATCACTCATACCCTCAGGCCATTTCTCAAAGCGGTGTCCTTTTAATGAGCATTTAATATCGCAAAAAAATTGGGTCATTTTATCGGAGCAGGACACGAAATTCACAGCCTCCAGCTGTTGAATTCACACGGCCATCACGAAGGAAAGAACAAGCGCGCGGACTTGATTTCACGTCAGAAATCAATCTAGCCAGAGAAACTTTTTTCCCAGAGAAGCTACCGGATGCATTTTACTAGAAATGAGTTTTGCGACGCTCTCCGAACGGGATAACTCTACCCTACGCTTGCTGCACCCAGCGTAGCAGTATTCCGCGGTTACCTTTGAGTAGGGTTGCCGTTGGTGGCTACATTGCGCCAAATTGGCTACTTTCGGACCCCGTTGGCGACGAAAATTTCCAGTTGGCGCCGTGACTCTTTTTAAAACTTATGGTTTTACTTATTCAAAATGGTTTTATATATTCATCAATAGTAAAGACTCTGTTGATAATACCACTTCTGTTCTACCGATAATATCAAATGACATGGCTACTTTGGCTGCTTTTGGCGTGAGTTCTGGCGCCTTTTCATGTCCACCCAACGGCAACCCTGCCTTTGAGCAGCCCACCGTAAACGTCGGTCAGAATTCACGCGATACTCAAGTAACTCTGTTTTTCATCGGCGTACCGAAAGGTACATGACCTTAATGTCACGTGACGACACCACGTGACGTTATCCTGACGTCATGACATGATGTCTCATGGTGACGTCATAGTGCGACATCTTCGTCTGATCGAAGGTGGGCCAACGCAGGAGGCAGTGAAAGACCACGCAAAGTCCGGAAAGCTTCAGAGGGAGGGGGGATTAAGAGAATAAACTCAGTAGAGAAAGAATAATATTTTGAACAAAAAGGTGTATTTTGCCTTCTCGTCGTCTCAGGCGAAAGTTCGAAATTTTTCCACCACTTGGTAGGAATTTTTGAAATCGTCGAAGGTGCCGTGTAAACTCCGTAGCGATTGTAATGCTCTACGCTATGGTATATTTCCCGGTTCCGAATAAATGTCCTTCGACATCAAATATTTAATTATCGTAGAACTTTCTGACGTTTGTGGTTCCAAAACGGTCATCTATATTCCATAATTTAAACGAGATATTCCTGTCGGGGAAAAGAAACAGCCAGTTACGATGCCTCCCAGTGCAGCTCAGCGCACCGGGAGACGCTGCGAACATCGCACAGTGTTGCCCACTGCAGGTGCTGCCCATTGTCTTACAACGCACTGGGGTGGCTTCACCAAGCTGGAAGGAATGTTAGACTCCGTGCCGCTGCTGCCCCACAACAGTCTTTCAGGGAACGCCCCAACTATAGCCGGAACTGCAGCCGCAACCCATGGGCGTGTGCACAGTTTTCAATTGGAGGGAGAAGGCTGCAAAGTTTATCAACGCAGTTTCCACCCCCTTAAGCTTCGGTTGAGTAAAAAAAAAACAAACAAAACAAAAAAAACAAAAGAGGCATGCTTCGCAGTGGAAGTAAACATGAAAATGAAGCGGTGCCGTTCGTTCCACGATTGCCTGAATTTGCTCCCCTGCTTTCCGGGAGTAAGGATGGGAAGCGAACTGTTCTCGCAATGCAACATTAGGAGCCTTCGGCCGTCACTAACGCCAGAAACCTGCGTGGCCTTAACCCTGGTACGTAAACAATGCCCGGTGTGGTCCGACTGAGTAAACGCATAATGATGACTTGGCAACCCCCCCCCCCCCCCCCCCCAAGTGCGTACGCCTATGTCCGCCATCATGACTTGTCCCACAATGAAACCGCCGAAGGAGATTCGGCATGATTTTTCTGTGTAGCTTTCTCTTTGCTACGGGTCCACAATGAAGCACAATCGCACGAGTGTCCCAAGAAAGTAATATATAATGTAGCAAAAGCCAGCAGCAATCTCTGGGTGTCACTGAAAAGGGGGGCTGCACTGCGACAGCCTTTCGCATATATAGTAATCGTACAGTAGGAATCATACTTGTCTAGAGCGCCCAGCCGGCCGCTGCAGCTGCTGTTTTCTGCAGAAATATGCAAAGACCGACGCCGTAATGATACCAGACATGGTCATAACACATGCTAGGCCCTTGTGCTATAATTCAAGCATGAACGGAAGCTTGTAGCCAACGCGAGGTAGAAGCTGCGGTCAACAGAAGTGTCGACAGCCACGCGCTCCGCTGCTCTAGACAAGTGCGATTCTATCCGTACAAGCATGGGAGATGATGAAAGTTAGGCCTTGCTCATCCATGTGTGAAAGGGGAGTCGGTTAACTTGTTTCACTCTCGTACTCTGAACTACTGTAGCTCGCGTCTTCATCGCCGAATGCGACGCAGCATGTCTGCATAAGTAAGCCAATAAAAACAGTATCTGCTTACCTACAAAGGGAAGCCGTGGAGGCTGTCGGAACGCCGCCGTGGCGGAACGCGTGAGGAAACGGTGATGATGATGACAATGACCCACGTCACTGGCTCACACCCACCTTGGTGTGTTGACCAAGAATCTAATGAATTTCTATAAAAAGCGGACACATACGTATTCTATGGCTATTGAGGAAGATCAAAATAATGAGTATAAATTAATTATGGTAATTTACAAATTTCGAGTCGAAAGCTCCACAAAACCGAATGGTCTTAAGGATGATGATGTGTCTTGCGAATCTTGGCGTGTCGGATGGTTCAATGCCAGATCGCATGAAGCTTTGGGGGGGAAACCGGTCCACGAAAAATTGGGAGCGACATCGGTTAGGCGGGTCACGTGATTTGCGAATGAAGCGCGAGCAGTGAAGGAAGGAGCAAACACCGTTCAGAAAAAAACAAAACGCTATTGAAAGAAATCGAACGGAAGCTTTATTTTACGAAGCACTGTTTTATAACCAGCTAGTGTATACGTAACTGTAACGATTAATGAGTGAAGTGAAATATCTAAGAGCGCCGGATTCTGAGTTGTCGACACTTTCAGCGCGCTGCTCAAACACACAAGCGTAACAACTATGATAGTTGTTAGTTCGCGCTTCTCCTGTGTATACCCGCGCGTCCTTTTCGAGCGTCCTTCTTTGTGCTTCAGCGGGAAGCTGGAAGTATCAAGCTGCTCGTCGATCTTCGTGCGACATTCGAATTTCTTGCTATCGCATTCATTGCTTCGGCCTTGCGGCGAAACAATGACTTTCTTTATTTCATTGCCCATGACGAGTTACTTTTATGCGTTGAAGAGTGCATAGACAATTACGTAATACGGCTTTTCAGAAAGCAGAAGGTATCGCGGTTGTCTTCTCTTGCGTCCACGTCTGCAAGACTAGCTTTTTCTGTCAATATAAAACGCTATACAGGTGTTATATAATGCGAGAAGTTACCTTGACACGTGCGATAATGCGTGAAAGAAAAGTAGAATGACACATGGCTTTACGCCACTTGAATTGCACTAAGAGCTCATATATGAAATGCCTACTCATTACAAAGCGCTCAGGCGTAATTATCCGTTATCATCAGCAACATGACATTTACACTGGATGACTCACTGGAAGTATAATGCGTTGCAGGCGCATTGATATACTGTCGCTAGGCAACAATCGCACAATATTCTTAAAGGTCGTCTCGAGCAAGAGCTGCACGTGAACATAGCGTTCTTTGTGATATTGTATCTACCTTCACGCGGTGTTACCCAGCACGCAAGGTTGATTTCCACAGGTGCACATTTCAGGAATCATATTCCTTTACACGTGACGCTTTGACATGATTCATTTTACTCGGTCTGTGACGCGGGCTTAGCGTCTGTGTTAGCTTGCTTGCAAGTCCCACTCACGAAGCGCGCGCACTCCATTTGGAAGAACACGTTTCAGACCCAACATGGATATAATTAAAGTGTGTAAGTTTTCCTTGGAGGCAAAGTATTCGCTACTTGGAGGCAGAGTATTCGCTACCGCAGAAAAATTCCCCATCTCCCGCTAAAGGGAACCATGTGTGGATGCGAAGCAGCGTGGAGATAATTAGCTTGAGCGGGAGGAACGTCGCCGCTCTCGTTTCACGGCAGCGGTCCGGGGGCTCATCGCGGCGCTGCACAGGAGAGAGAATGAGGCGCGCGCGCTCCGTCATTTTCATACCGCGGAACTACCGTGGCGCCCCCCAGCGGAGTATGCAGCTGTCACACCACCTGTCGTGCGCGCCGCTCCGTACAGGATTAATAGAGGAAAGGACGGGGGGGGGGGGGGGGGGCGTAGAAGAGGAGAGAGAGGGGGGAGGGGACGTGCATGCGCTGTGGGGGGTGTGGGACGCGGGAGCCGCTCCGTAGAGTAGAGGATTCCTAGAGGAGAGAGGGGAAGAGGATGCGCTGCGGGGATGTGGGACGCCGGAGCCGCTCCGTACAGTAGATGATTCATAGAGCAGAGAAAGGGGGGTGAGCGTAGGAGAGGATGGGGGGAGGGGACTGCATGCGCTGTGGGACGCGGGAACCGCTCCGTGGATTAGAGGATTCCTAGAGTAGAGAAAGGGGGTGAGCGTAGGAGAGAGAGGGGGAGGGGACGCGCATGCGCTGTGGGACGCGGGAAGGAGGGACGGACTAAGCCCCCTCCAAAACACATGCAAGCAAGATCAAGGAATGGGGTCAACCTGGGCGACAGACACCACCTGCCTAGCCATTGCTAAGTAGCCCTGTCCTTCCCGCGTCCCCCCGTCCCCCCGTCCCGCGTCCGGCCACTTTCATGAAGTAGGGAAGCACCCATTATGCGAACCAGAACACTGTAGTAATATGAAGGCCGTCAACCCTAACACAGTCATCAGAGTCATGGCCAAGAACACAGAGAGGCTGCTTAGCAATGGCTAGGCAGGTGGTGTCTGTCGCCCAGGTTGACCCCATTCCTTGATCTTGCTTGCATGTGTTTGGAGGGGGGCTTAGTCCGTCCCTCCTTCCCGCGTCCCACACCACCAGTCTTAACAAGAAATTAAACGTGCTTCATCGGTAACGTGACCTGGACGAGCACTAAAGCGTAATGGAGGATTACTTTGCATTACTTTCATTCTTCCATGCATCAGTTCATCAGTTTCTACTTCTATATATCTCTCTAGTATTTTGTATCTGCTTTTGATTTTCTAGGTTATACTTAATCTCTTTATTTCTGTACATTCCTGTTTTCTCATTCGATGTTTTTAATGGTTACTATGGCTTACCGACATCTTACGCACGCTTTTGATGCTCCGTGCGTCCGTACACACCTTTCTATCGTCCTTAAGCATTAACGCTCGTTCGTTTCGTAACCGAGTTGCCTTGTTCTACGCTCCTTATCCACAACTAATCCTTCGAGTATGGCGTCATTAAGAAATAAAACAATAAATAGTGCCGCTTAATATTTCGATAATATGTGTATATGTGTCGGCAGATGATTGGCAGATGTCCTTCGATGAGCACGTGCATGACAAGAACGCAATCACGTGATTTATTCCAAAAGAATCCTGAACCTCTCGATGTACTAACGTGTAGTGTCAACGTCAATTTTCAACCTGTATTATAACACGTCAGTAAAATACAGATGATAAAACTATCGGAAAAAGTTTCGTTGATTTGGATGACCTGGAAGTCGTATCCGTGACCTCTAGGTCCGCGGTGACAGGTGCCAGCTGCTCTCACCATTGCGCCATCGCCACTCCTGCACACTACTTTAAAACCGCGCTTCGTATTTCTCACACCTCCCTTTCAGTGTAACCTCGGTTGGTGATGAATAGGGGGCGGGGGGGATGCTGCGGTTTGCGATCGGACAAGTGTACTGCACAATGACATTAACGAGCGCCGACAGTGAAGGCTGGTTCACACCGAAGGCGGAGCGGCAAAGCGGGAAAGCGGGCTTTTCGAAGCGGCGAGGCGGCCAGTGCGCGCACTTGTTCAGACCGCACGCCTCATTTGGCTGCCCGCGCGGCCGATGAGGCGGGGCATCGCGCGCGTGTCGCTATCACGTGGCACTGCTTCTCCCAAAGATACACCAGCGCCACCGCCGCGCCACCGCCGCAGCGCGTTTTGACTGGCTGCGGCAAAGCGGCGACCTTGGGGGGCGGGCGGCAAAATTTGGTCCGGGAGCAATCGGACTTGCCGCCTCGTTCTCCGCCCGCTTTCGCCGCCTGGAGAGGAGGTTTTCCCCGCTTTCCGCCTTGCCGCTTGGCCGCTTTGGCCGCGCCGCCTTCGGTGTGAACGAGCCCTGAGCGCTTCAGTACCTTCAGCTTTCACGGTACCGAGAGAGACGCCAGCTAACGAAAAGTTCGTGCGCGTTCACGGTTCAAGCTACGAGTTCCGCCTCTCGCGTTCCTGAAGCGCTGTGTGGTATACGCATAAGGACAGGCGTAGGTTCCCCTGTTCCTGAAGAGCGGACATTTGGGCGTTTCTGTCGACAAAGGACGATGCTTTGAGTGAGTGCAAATCGAGTACCAGTGGTTATTGTGTGCATGTTGATGCCATCTTTGCGGGGGATTGTGCATATGCTGCATCCACGTGTGCTTTAACTACTTCACCTACTACAAGGGTTAACTCGTGATCTTTGCCGTTAGTCGTAGGGACGGAGATGTGCCACTAGACGTCAGCGTGGGTGCTTCACTTTAAAAGCTCCTTGGTGCATCCACGTCAAACCACAATGGACATTGTGCAAGCTCTCATACATCCATGTACAATATCAATGAACTATACTTCTGTGCAGGCCCGGTTCACTTTTGTGTTTTGTCAATTACTATGATAGGGTGATCAACCATGTTTTTCAAACATACCCGTGCAATTTATAAAGAATTTAATGAAAGGAAGAAACGTCATGTGCAGGTAATTTTACAGTCGATCTCTCAATTTACTCACTTTGTCCAGGCTGCCGTCAAAACGTTAAAGGGACTAGGCAGAAAGTTGATAAACTACCGCGGTTCAGGAGTGGGACCCGTGTTGTGGCTTATGGCAGCGTCGGTAAATTCTCGTTATTGCGGTGTCGTCAGCTTAAACAGTTCGAATATGTTATTGTCCTTGTGGTATAGACGCTGTTTCGATGCGTTCGTAGCATCTTACGATGAAATACAATTTTTCTTAACACAAACAGTTCGAATAAACTTGTAGTAGAGGGCACATTGCCGTGAAAATGTTTCAAGCGAGGCTTCATGTATTTGTTTGGCATCGTGTGGCCAGGAGTCGGTTACTCCGTATACCTCCGATAGGGCGCCTTAATTCATGACGTCAGCGCTGGCAGCGCTAAATGCCCCTTCAATTACGACCTTGGCGAAGGGGATTCAGAGTTACAAATTGCATCAATGGCGGCCCACATGGTGTGTGTCGTCGTGGCAAAACTAACACCAGCCGTGTCTCCTCCCCTAGCTCTATCGCGCGCGCAGTTTTTTTAGGGGCGAAGCTCCTTATGCCGTGGGTCGTGCGTCCCTTGTTTGTAGTACGTAGTAGCCACCTGCGTGATGACGATGACGATCGCGATGCCATACAACACATGGCATCGCGATATGGTCTCACATGCACATCGTTTGACCACATGCAACCAACCACCATCACGTCTTTGCCGTGGGTCGTGCGCCCCTTGTAGTTTGTAGTACGTAGTAGCCACCTGCGTAACCAGCAGTATCTCCCTGTGTGATGACGATGACGCTGCCATCACGGCACACCATATGGAATGTACCCACTAAACGTCATAACGATGACGCTGATGACGATGACGATCGCGATGCCATACAACACATGGCATCACGATATGGTCTCACATGCATATCGTTTGACCATATGCAACCAACCAAACCAACCACCATCACGTCTTTGATGATGTACCTCCGGAGCTTCGCCCACTCATCATCATTCACTCCGCGGATATGCTGTGATTTTTTCTTTTTTATTTTTCTTGTAGGGTGCGCGGGGCGCTTTTCTTTTCCTTTTTTTTTTTTTTTTTGAACGCATCCGGCCGCTCGTGCTGCGCCGTGCGTTCTTTGAACGTTTGAATCCACGCATTTTGCAATCATGCATTCTGTAAGCACTGCAGCCATGCAGCATGCGCCAGAAAACAAAAGAACGAATTGCACTGAAAACACAAAATGCCTTTTGCCTCGTTTTATTGTCTTCATTTCCGAAAATCAAGATTTTCGTCAAATGTGGAGCGATAGAGGCTCGAGAGATTTTGACGGAAGCGATTAACAGATTAACAGGAGATTAACATACACATGTTCATGATCACTGAACAACAAGAAAGTTCCCAGCATAGTTAAAGGGGCCCTGCGACACTTTCGCGACCGCCTTATTTAGCACTGGAACGCATAGAGTAATGAATTCCGAGACGAACGCAACAAGAATGACGTACATTGGTGCACGAAAAGTGAAGTTATGACTCCTCAAAGTTGAAAACTCGAGCAGACGACGACGAGAAACGTTCCCTTTCGTATTTCACTCTCCCGCTGACGTCAAAGACCGTTTCCAATCACCGCGCGCGTCTCATAAAGACCTACCGGAAATCTCACCTCATGGTGGCCTTCACACAGCATCTTGCTACCGCTCTTTTTGACGGCGTTGTTACCATGGTTACGACGAACCACGTGCGTCGGGTGGCAGGCGCTCCACGGTTTGTTGTGGTGAGCATAGACGATCTGACAGATCCCGAGCGCGAGCTCATGCGACGGAGCGATGCGTTGCATGTCGTGCCTTACGAGGACACGCCACTGCAAACTGAGAGTGCTTCGCTGAGCCCCGCGCAACGTGAGCAAGACTCGGATGACCCGGACGAACCTCCACTGCCCGATGTGGCCAAACGAGCGCCGGGAGCGCGTCGCCCATCTGCTCGAGTTGCTCGCGGCCGCCGCTAGGTTCACGACGAGTTTTTGGGCCGAAAGACGAGCATCGCAAGCTTTCGCGGTGCAGTGAAGGCCGGTTGCTATAGCTATTTTTGTGGTTTTAAAACGTTGTTTGTGTTTTTACTACCTTGTAGCGGCTGTCTGCCAACTTCTCCGACAAAAGTAAGTGTGTCAGGCTTTACGGAGCTTCAAATTTTCTAATCGGCGCGGGTAATCTCGATAAGGCTGACACGGTGCCGATTGCAAGGGATGCGCATGTATTTTTTTTTTCTCAGAAGCGTGGGCATTTCTACCGGCGACTGTAAGGAGTAAAAAATATTTGGTTTTCATGCTATTGCATGCAGAGCTGCGTTTATGGACGCCGTTAATTTATGATTATCTGGCTGCAACGAAATTTAAATGTTACGCTACGTGTGGGTGTCTGCGAACAGTAGTTTTGGGAAGAAATACCGTTCCTGCATATTTGTACATTCATTAAAGGCTTTCTTATCCATATTGCAATCAGGAAGAAGAAACAGATGTGCTTGATCGTGAACATTTCGAAAAGAACTTCGTTTCAAACGTGATTCAATTGACAATGACGCGTTACTCACCGTAAGGTTTTCAGAACCAATCTCTATCCAGCAAAATGAAGAATTGAAGCAATAAACAAACGTGCCTAAAGTCACACGGCCGCACGAAGGCGCGAGACACACACCGAGCGTCGTCTGCTATCGTTCGTGACACGTACTGCAAGCTCAAATCCCTGCGAAAAGCCCGTTCTAAGCGACGGTAACTCTTCAGTGTTATTCAAGACCTCTCCAGTGTGCAGCGCTGCACCGCGAAAGTCTTCCTCAAAAGCCGGAGACGTAAAAATGCAGTCTAAATGCTCACTACGCACACCGGCGACGTACTTTCAACCGCGCCGGAGCTAGCGGGGGAAAAGAAGGCCCAGAGTACCCCTACTGCCACCTTGCGAAAAAGTGGCGACAACCCGAGCAAGTCCGTGACACGCGCGATGCATTGGCGAAGCGGCGCGTTTGGCCACCTGTCTATTCTATCACCCGTGCCCCCACCCCATTGCACGGGACACCTAGTGTTGGTTTCGTTGTTCTGAAAATACGCCATTTAGAAACAGAAGTCATTTCTTTCTGAGAAAGTATATAAAAGGTTTTTATGGTTTTTAGCATTCACTCGTATGGCCTAGCTACCACCATATGAATATTGCACGTCACGTGTCGCGTCAGGCCAATCAAAAACGAACGGTCTTTGTCGTCACTGTCACATGACATCACATCACTTCCTGTAACAGAAATAGCCGATGTGTGTCGCCATAGTCCGAAATCAAGGTAGTTTATCCCGCGATTTAAAATTATAACAGCTTCGATTTCGGCGTTGCCACTTGCGCAACAATATTGGTGCATTCCACAGTACCAGAAGAACCGATGAAAAAGACACGCTCAAATTGTGTCGCAGGGCCCCTTTAAGAACTTACAAGTTTAGAACTTACAGAACAGTGGTATAAGAAACAGAACACAACACTTGGGCACATATTAAAAAAAAAACACAATTTTTATACTGACAAATTGCAGAAGAACTTGTGATATATGCGCAAGATATTGCACGAAATTTTCCTTGTATGACATCATTATGATAACAAACAAACGTGAACATTCACTGCGTAGCAAAAACAAGGAAAGTACCTCAAAATAGAATAATAATGTAAATATTTAAATCTGTCAAAATGAACTCCACAAGTTACTTAACTAATATAGGCCACACTTGATTGACTACATTTCCAAAAACATTGATTTTCATATATCTAGTGATATGAAAAGCACGGACAAAATGAACATGTGATATCGAAGGATTCATACCATCTGTCCTTGAAATGCGCCGATCCTGCAATTCTTCAGCTTTCCTCTGGGTGCACTGATCAGCTGTGGCATTCCGGAATAGTTCAAGAACACTTCCATCCTGAAGAAAAATAACAAGTTTCAATGAGATAAAGAGCGCCGTCGACTCGTGCAAGAGCCAACTGGTTTTTTGTCTCAGAGCAGTACAACTTTTCATACAACTACCTAGAGCCTCAGAAACGAGGTTATAAGAGATGGCGAGTGATTAGCCGGACACAAATGGAAAGGAGACATTCAAGCGCGCGGCTATATGGCAGTCGTAAGCCCTGTAACTATAGTTACGTCGCATGTGCTTTATTTCCACTGCTTGTTCGTACAACGACGTAGACAGCATCGTGCGCTTTTCAAATCAGTCATTCTTGAAAAAATTAACTGTGTTCCCAATGCAAAAAACTTCTAATCGGTATGGACATGAGTTCAAATTGACAAAATGAAAATTACGACTCGAAGGGCACTCTCACCTGTCGTTTAGAAGCACAGATATTTGGGCGAGCTTGTACTGATATGAAGTTTGTACTGATCCACGAAGTCCTTCTCGTGTATCTCGTCTGTTTTCGTGCTCCTAAATACCTCCATGCACCTGTCGTTCTTTTGGGGACCTGCACCATCTTCCGGCACTTGTTCTGGAAATATTTGATATACAATGCAAGATGCACGAACAGCGCGAGTCGTAAAACATCGCGGCGCACAAGCACACAGTGAGCGAGCGCCCCGAAACGGACGAACGGAGATGGACAGCGCACGCTTCGCGAACGCCAGACAGGATTTCGAAGCCGGCGGCGCCAGCAAGGCGGCGGAAAGCGCGCATCCCGCCGGCGAGGAGGTTGGTCCCGGCAGAAAGGAGGTTGAAGAAATGATGATGATGATGAGAGTTGGTACTCAGGCAGGGTTGCCAGTTCTGCTTAGAAAAACCGGATTCGGGCTTCTTTTTTCGCCGAGTCGCTTCTAGAATTTTCGAGCCGCTTGTCGCGTTTTCTCGGGCTTATTTGCATTTTTCCAGCAAATATAGTTATTTCAGTGATTACCACGTTCACCACTGCGCGTTTGCCGATCATTAATAGAGCGTTTGTGGGTGACTGAGTAGTTGAGTGTATAGGCGTGCGTAGGGTTCTCTCCATCAAGGGGGGGGGGGGGGGGGGGGCGAAGGTTCATCGCAGCGCCCCCCCCCCCCCCCCCCCCGCCCTCGCCCTGGCCTACTACGTGAATGCATGGCGCAGTGTTGCGCGCCCCCTGACCCCCAACCCCGTGTGCACGCCTATTGTTGAGTGTTGAAGTCAAAAATACGTTGGAGGAATCAACATGTCACATTAATCATGCGCTGGCAAACGTGCCTTCAACAGAATGGAGACTGCCCTGGAGGCAATATTAAGAAGTAGATATGTGGTTTCGTTCATAGTTGCGCATATTTGCGCTGTACAAAACAATTTGATGATTTTCAAACTGTCCTTCGCAATTGAGTGACATTTTTTGAATCATAATTAAAAATATTTTCCAGAATGGGAAAATTCATTACGTTTCAGCTTCACTTGGGCTTGTTTTGTGATGACTATTCGCTTATTTGCTCGCTAGCATCTGACAACACTGGTGGAGAGAGTAAAAAAACGCATATTTTAACTCTGATCCCAGTCCATAGATGGCGCCAACGCTTTCTAATTTCCTCTGCATGTCACGTGGGTTTCCTTACACGAGCCTGCTTATATCATGTAAGCCAAAAAAGACTAGAGCATGAATACATGAAAGAACGAAAAGTGAAATGTTGCTTACTTCATCCTGATCACTCCACAAATGAAGTTCACTCAATTTTTTGTTGACTATATCTTGGTTAGTGTTGCTCGAATTCGATCGGTCCACACCGGTTAGGGCCCACGCCAGTCTCAGCCAATCGTTGAAGTCATTGCTTCCTCCTGATCACAACCAGAATGTATATATTGTACCAAAACTACTAAATATCACCCGACCAGTGAGTGAGTGGTCAAGAACCGCAGCGTTCTCTGGTCGGTAGGCGACAGGTTCGAATCCAGCTCAGTGATGTTGTGGTGGAATGACGTCATAGTCATCCTCTTCACACGCGAGCTGAATTAAGCCTGTCGCTGGGTGGACTGTGGTCGTGTGGCCCCGGTTAGATATTGATCGAAGAATCTTTGTCGAAGACGGGATGCGAGTCGTCTCGTTCGGGGTCACGACTCGCCCGCGCTGCGTGACCTTGCAGGCGAGGAGGAAAGGCAGCAGATGACGGAGGGGATGACCGTCTGAGGGCGGGTGGCCACAGTCCATTTTTAATTTTTTGTCCTGATCCCTCCACAAATAAAGTTCACTCAATTTTTGGTTGACTATATCTTTGTTAGTGTTGCTCGCATTCGATCGGGCCACACCGGTTAGGGCCCACGCCAGTCTCAGCTAATCGTTGAAGTCATTGCTTCCTCCTGATCACAACCAGAATGTATATATTGTGTCAAAACTACTAAGATGCCACCCGACCAGTGAGTGAGTGGTCAAGAACCGCAGCGTTCTCGGGTCGGTAGCCGACAGGTTCGAATCCAGCTCATTGATGTTGTAGCGGGGTGACGTCGTAGTCATCCTGTTCACACGCGAGCTGAATTAAGCCTGTCGCTGGGTGGACTGTGGTCGTGTGGCCCCGGCTAGATATTGATCGAAGAATCTTTGTTCAATACGGGATGCGAGTCGTCTCGTTCGGGGTCACGACTCGCCCGCGCTGCCGGAGCCTGCAGGCGAGGAGGAAAAGCAGCAGATGACGGAGGGGATAACCGTCTGAGGGCGGGTGGCCACAGTCCATTTCTTAAGTTTTTATCTTGATCACTCCACAAATGAAGTTCACTGAATTTTTTGTTGACTATATCTTTGTTAGTGTTGCTCGCATTCGATCGGTCCACACCGGTTAGGGCCCGCGCCAGTCTCAGCCAATCGTTGAAGTCATTGCTTCCTCGTGTGGACAACCAGAATGCATATATTGTACCAAAAGTAACTAAGATATCACCCGACCAGTGAGTGAGTGCTCAAGAACCGCAGTGTTCTCTGGTCGGTAGGCGACAGGTTCGAATCCAGCTCATTGATGTTGTAGCGGGATGACGTCATAGTCATCCTGTTCACACGCGAGCTGAATTAAGCCTGTCGCTGGGTGCACTGTGGTCGTGTGGCCCCGGTTAGATATTGATCGAAGAATCTTTGTCGAAGACGGGATGTGAGTCGTCTCGTTCGGGGTCACGACTCGCCCGCGCTGCCTGACCTTGCAGGAGAGGAGGAAAGGCAGCAGATGACGGAGGTGATAACCGTCTGAGGGCGGGTGGCCACAGTCCATTTCTTAATTTTTGTCCTGATCACTCCACAAATGAAGTTCACTCATTTTTTTGTTGACTATATCTTTGTTAGCGTTGCTCGCTATCGATCGGGCCACACCGGTTAGGGTCCACGGCAGTCTCAGCCAATCTTTGAAGTCATTGCTTCCTCGTGTGGACAACCAGAATGCATATATTGTACCAAAACTACTAAGATATCACCCGACCAGTGAGTGAGTGGTCAAGAACCGCAGCGTTCTCTGGTCGGTAGGCGACATGTTCGAATCCAGCTCATTGATGTTGTAGCGGGGTGACGTCGTAGTCATCCTGTTCACACGCGAGCTGAATTAAGCCTGTCGCTGGGTGGACTGTGGTCGTGTGGTCCCGGTTAGATATTGATCGAAGAATCTTTGTTGAATACGGGATGCGAGTCGTCTCGTTCGGGGTCACGACTCGGCCGCGCTGTCTGACCTTGCAGGAGAGGAGGAAAGGCAGCAGATGACGGAGGTGATAACCGTCTGAGGGCGGGTGGCCACAGTCCATTTTTTAATTTTTGTCCTGATCACTCCACAAATGAAGTTCACTCATTTTTTTGTTGACTATATCTTTGTTAGTGTTGCTCGCTATCGATCGGTCCACACCGGTTAGGGTCCACGCCAGTCTCAGCCAATCTTTGAAGTTATTGCTTCCTCGTGTGGACAACCAGAATGCATATATTGTACCAAAACTAATAAGATATCACTCGACCAGTGAGTGAGTGGTCAAGAACCGCAGCGTTCTCTGGTCGGTAGGCGACAGGTTCGAATCCAGCTCATTGATGTTGTAGCGGGGTGACGTCATAGTCATCCTGTTCACACGCGAGCTGAATTAAGCCTGTCGCTGGGTGCACTGTGGTCGTGTGGCCCCGGTTAGATATTGATCGAAGAATCTTTGTCGAAGACGGGATGCGAGTCGTCTCGTTCGGGGTCACGACTCGGCCGCGCTGTCTGACCTTGCAGGCGAGGAGGAAAGGCAGCAGATGACGGAGGGGATAACCGTCTGAGGGCGGGTGGCCACAGTCCATTTCTTAATTTTTGTCCTGATCACTCCACAAATGAAGTTCACTCATTTTTTTGTTGACTATATCTTTGTTAGCGTTGCTCGCTATCGATCGGGCCACACCGGTTAGGGTCCACGGCAGTCTCAGCCAATCTTTGAAGTCATTGCTTCCTCGTGTGGACAACCAGAATGCATATATTGTACCAAAACTACTAAGATATCACCCGACCAGTGAGTGAGTGGTCAAGAACCGCAGCGTTCTCTGGTCGGTAGGCGACATGTTCGAATCCAGCTCATTGATGTTGTAGCGGGGTGACGTCGTAGTCATCCTGTTCACACGCGAGCTGAATTAAGCCTGTCGCTGGGTGGACTGTGGTCGTGTGGTCCCGGTTAGATATTGATCGAAGAATCTTTGTTGAATACGGGATGCGAGTCGTCTCGTTCGGGGTCACGACTCGGCCGCGCTGTCTGACCTTGCAGGAGAGGAGGAAAGGCAGCAGATGACGGAGGTGATAACCGTCTGAGGGCGGGTGGCCACAGTCCATTTTTTAATTTTTGTCCTGATCACTCCACAAATGAAGTTCACTCATTTTTTTGTTGACTATATCTTTGTTAGTGTTGCTCGCTATCGATCGGTCCACACCGGTTAGGGTCCACGCCAGTCTCAGCCAATCTTTGAAGTTATTGCTTCCTCGTGTGGACAACCAGAATGCATATATTGTACCAAAACTAATAAGATATCACTCGACCAGTGAGTGAGTGGTCAAGAACCGCAGCGTTCTCTGGTCGGTAGGCGACAGGTTCGAATCCAGCTCATTGATGTTGTAGCGGGGTGACGTCATAGTCATCCTGTTCACACGCGAGCTGAATTAAGCCTGTCGCTGGGTGCACTGTGGTCGTGTGGCCCCGGTTAGATATTGATCGAAGAATCTTTGTCGAAGACGGGATGCGAGTCGTCTCGTTCGGGGTCACGACTCGGCCGCGCTGTCTGACCTTGCAGGCGAGGAGGAAAGGCAGCAGATGACGGAGGGGATAACCGTCTGAGGGCGGGTGGCCACAGTCCATTTTTTAATTTTTGTCCTGATCACTCCACAAATGAAGTTCACTCATTTTTTTTGTTGACTATATCTTTGTTAGTGTTGCTCGCTATCGATCGGTCCACACCGGTTAGGGTCCACGCCAGTCTCAGCCAATCTTTGAAGTCATTGCTTCCTCGTGTGGACAACCAGAATGCATATATTGTACCAAAACTAATAAGATATCACCCGACCAGTGAGTGAGTGGTCAAGAACCGCAGCGTTCTCTGGTCGGTAGGCGACAGGTTCGAATCCAGCTCATTGATGTTGTAGCGGAGTGACGTCATAGCCATCCTGTTCACACGCGAGCTGAATTAAGCCTGTCGCTGGGTGCACTGTGGTCGTGTGGCCCCGGTTAGATATTGATCGAAGAATCTTTGTTGAAGACGGGATGTGAGTCGTCTCGTTCGGGGTCACGACTCGCCCGCGCTGCCTGACCTTGCAGGAGAGGAGGAAAGGCAGCAGATGACGGAGGGGATAACCGTCTGAGGGCGGGTGGCCACAGTCCATTTCTTAATTTTTGTCCTGATCACTGCACAAATGAAGTTCACTCATTTTTTTTGTTGACTATATCTTTGTTAGCGTTGCTCGCTATCGATCGGTCCACACCGGTTAGGGTCCACGCCACTCTCAGCCAATCTTTGAAGTCATTGCTGCCTCGTGTGGACAACCAGAATGCATATATTGTACCAAAACTACTAAGATATCACCCGACCAGTGAGTGAGTGGTCAAGAACCGCAGCGTTCTCTGGTCGGTAGGCGACAGGTTCGAATCCAGCTCCGTGATGTTGTAGCGGGGTGACGTCATAGTCGTCCTCTTCACACGTGAGCTCAATTGATCAAGCCCAGTCGCTGGGTGGACTGTGGTCGTGTGGCCCCAGTTACATATTGATCGAAGAATCTTTGTCGAAGACGGGATGCGAGTCGTCTCGTTCAGGGGTCACGACTCGGCCGCGCTGTCTGACCTTGCAGGCGAGGAGGAAAGGCAGCAGATGACGGAGGGGATAACCGTCTGAGGGCGGGTGGCCACAGTCCATTTCTTAATTTTTGTCCTGATCACTCCACAAATGAAGTTCACTGAATTTTTCGTTGACTATATCTTTGTTAGTGTTGCTCGCATTCGATCGGTCCACACCGGTTAGGGCCCGCGCCAGTCTCAGCCAATCGTTGAAGTCATTGCTTCCTCGTGTGGACAACCAGAATGCATATATTGTACCAAAAGTAACTAAGATATCACCCGACCAGTGAGTGAGTGCTCAAGAACCGCAGTGTTCTCTGGTCGGTAGGCGACAGGTTCGAATCCAGCTCATTGATGTTGTAGCGGGATGACGTCATAGTCATCCTGTTCACACGCGAGCTGAATTAAGCCTGTCGCTGGGTGCACTGTGGTCGTGTGGCCCCGGTTAGATATTGATCGAAGAATCTTTGTCGAAGACGGGATGTGAGTCGTCTCGTTCGGGGTCACGACTCGCCCGCGCTGCCTGACCTTGCAGGAGAGGAGGAAAGGCAGCAGATGACGGAGGTGATAACCGTCTGAGGGCGGGTGGCCACAGTCCATTTCTTAATTTTTGTCCTGATCACTCCACAAATGAAGTTCACTCATTTTTTTGTTGACTATATCTTTGTTAGCGTTGCTCGCTATCGATCGGGCCACACCGGTTAGGGTCCACGGCAGTCTCAGCCAATCTTTGAAGTCATTGCTTCCTCGTGTGGACAACCAGAATGCATATATTGTACCAAAACTACTAAGATATCACCCCACCGGTGAGTGAGTGGTCAAGAACCGCAGCGTTCTCTGGTCGGTAGGCGACATGTTCGAATCCAGCTCATTGATGTTGTAGCGGGGTGACGTCGTAGTCATCCTGTTCACACGCGAGCTGAATTAAGCCTGTCGCTGGGTGGACTGTGGTCGTGTGGTCCCGGTAAGATATTGATCGAAGAATCTTTGTTGAATACGGGATGCGAGTCGTCTCGTTCGGGGTCACGACTCGGCCGCGCTGTCTGACCTTGCAGGAGAGGAGGAAAGGCAGCAGATGACGGAGGTGATAACCGTCTGAGGGCGGGTGGCCACAGTCCATTTTTTAATTTTTGTCCTGATCACTCCACAAATGAAGTTCACTCATTTTTTTGTTGACTATATCTTTGTTAGTGTTGCTCGCTGTCGATCGGTCCACACCGGTTAGGGTCCACGCCAGTCTCAGCCAATCTTTGAAGTTATTGCTTCCTCGTGTGGACAACCAGAATGCATATATTGTACCAAAACTAATAAGATATCACTCGACCAGTGAGTGAGTGGTCAAGAACCGCAGCGTTCTCTGGTCGGTAGGCGACAGGTTCGAATCCAGCTCATTGATGTTGTAGCGGGGTGACGTCATAGTCATCCTGTTCACACGCGAGCTGAATTAAGCCTGTCGCTGGGTGCACTGTGGTCGTGTGGCCCCGGTTAGATATTGATCGAAGAATCTTTGTCGAAGACGGGATGCGAGTCGTCTCGTTCGGGGTCACGACTCGCCCGCGCTGTCTGACCTTGCAGGCGAGGAGGAAAGGCAGCAGATGACGGAGGTGATAACCGTCTGAGGGCGGGTGGCCACAGTCCATTTCTTAATTTTTGTCCTGATCACTCCACAAATGAAGGTTCACTCATTTTTTTGTTGACTATATCTTTGTTAGCGTTGCTCGCTATCGATCGGTCCACACCGGTTAGGGTCCACGCCAGTCTCAGCCAATCTTTGAAGTTATTGCTTCCTCGTGTGGACAACCAGAATGCATATATTGTACCAAAACTACTAAGATATCACCCGACCAGTGAGTGAGTGGTCAAGAACCGCAGCGTTCTCTGGTCGGTAGGCGACAGGTTCGAATCCAGCTCATTGATGTTGTAGCGGGGTGACGTCATAGTCATCCTGTTCACACGCGAGCTGAATTAAGCCTGTCGCTGGGTGCACTGTGGTCGTGTGGCCCCGGTTAGATATTGATCGAAGAATCTTTGTCGAAGACGGGATGCGAGTCGTCTCGTTCGGGGTCACGACTCGGCCGCGCTGTCTGACCTTGCAGGCGAGGAGGAAAGGCAGCAGATGACGGAGGTGATAACCGTCTGAGGGCGGGTGGCCACAGTCCATTTCTTAATTTTTGTCCTGATCACTCCACAAATGAGGTTCACTCATTTTTTTGTTGACTATATCTTTGTTAGCGTTGCTCGCTATCGATCGGTCCACACCGGTTAGGGTCCACGCCAGTCTCAGCCAATCTTTGAAGTTATTGCTTCCTCGTGTGGACAACCAGAATGCATATATTGTACCAAAACTACTAAGATATCACCCGACCAGTGAGTGAGTGGTCAAGAACCGCAGCGTTCTCTGGTCGGTAGGCGACAGGTTCGAATCCAGCTCATTGATGTTGTAGCGGGGTGACGTCATAGTCATCCTGTTCACACGCGAGCTGAATTAAGCCTGTCGCTGGGTGCACTGTGGTCGTGTGGCCCCGGTTAGATATTGATCGAAGAATCTTTGTCGAAGACGGGATGCGAGTCGTCTCGTTCGGGGTCACGACTCGGCCGCGCTGTCTGACCTTGCAGGCGAGGAGGAAAGGCAGCAGATGACGGAGGGGATAACCGTCTGAGGGCGGGTGGCCACAGTCCATTTTTTAATTTTTGTCCTGATCACTCCACAAATGAAGTTCACTCATTTTTTTGTTGACTATATCTTTGTTAGTGTTGCTCGCTATCGATCGGTCCACACCGGTTAGGGTCCACGCCAGTCTCAGCCAATCTTTGAAGTCATTGCTTCCTCGTGTGGACAACCAGAATGCATATATTGTACCAAAACTACTAAGATATCACCCGACCAGTGAGTGAGTGGTCAAGAACCGCAGCGTTCTCTGGTCGGTAGGCGACAGGTTCGAATCCAGCTCATTGATGTTGTAGCGGGGTGACGTCATAGTCATCCTGTTCACACGCGAGCTGAATTAAGCCTGTCGCTGGGTGCACTGTGGTCGTGTGGCCCCGGTTAGATATTGATCGAAGAATCTTTGTTGAAGACGGGATGCGAGTCGTCTCGTTCGGGGTCACGACTCGCCCGCGCTGCCTGACCTTGCAGGCGAGGAGGAAAGGCAGCAGAAGACGGAGGGGATAACCGTCTGAGGGCGGGTGGCCACAGTCCATTTCTTAATTTTTGTCCTGATCACTCCACAAATGAAGTTCACTCATTTTTTTGTTGACTATATCTTTGTTAGCGTTGCTCGCTATCGATCGGTCCACACCGGTTAGGGTCCACGCCAGTGTCAGCCAATCTTTGAAGTCATTGCTTCCTCGTGTGGACAACCAGAATGCATATATTGTACCAAAACTAATAAGATATCACCCGACCAGTGAGTGAGTGGTCAAGAACCGCAGCGTTCTCTGGTCGGTAGGCGACAGGTTCGAATCCAGCTCATTGATGTTGTAGCGGGGTGACGTCGTAGTCATCCTGTTCACACGCGAGCTGAATTAAGCCTGTCGCTGGGTGGACTGTGGTCGTGTGGCCCCGGTTAGATATTGATCGAAGAATCTTTGTTGAATACGGGATGCGAGTCGTCTCGTTCGGGGTCACGACTCGGCCGCGCTGTCTGACCTTGCAGGCGAGGAGGAAAGGCAGCAGATGACGGAGGGGATAACCGTCTGAGGGCGGGTGGCCACAGTCCATTTTTTAATTTTTGTCCTGATCACTCCACAAATGAAGTTCACTCATTTTTTTGTTGACTATATCTTTGTTAGTGTTGCTCGCTATCGATCGGTCCACACCGGTTAGGGCCCACGCCAGTCTCAGCCAATCGTTGAAGTCATTGCTTCCTCGTGTGGACATCCAGAATGCATATATTGTACCAAAACTACTAAGATATCACCCGACCAGTGAGTGAGTGGTCAGGAACCGCAGCGTTCTCTGGTCGGTAGGCGACAGGTTCGAATCCAGCTCATTGATGTTGTAGCGGGGTGACGTCGTAGTCATCCTGTTCACACGCGAGCTGAATTAAGCCTGTCGCTGGGTGGACTGTGGTCGTGTGGCCCCGGTTAGATATTGATCGAAGAATCTTTGTCGAAGACGGGATGCGAGTCGTCTCGTTCGGGGTCACGACTCGGCCGCGCTGTCTGACCTTGCAGGAGAGGAGGAAAGGCAGCAGATGACGGAGGTTATAACCGTCTGAGGGCGGGTGGCCACAGTCCATTTCTTAAGTTTTTCTCTTGATCACTCCACAAATGAAGTTCACTGAATTTTAGATTGGAAGCATCTTATGCTCGGGGCTCGGGGATCCCGTGTCCGTCCCGCGTCCGCCGTCCCCCCGTCCCGCGTCCGGCCACTTTCATGAAGTAGGGAAGCGCCCATTATGCGAACCAGAACACTGTAGTAATATGAAGGCCGTCAACTCTAACACAGTCATCAGAGTCATGGCAGAGAGCACAGAGAGGCTGCTTAGCAATGGCTAGGCAGGTGTTGTTTGTCGCCCAGGTTGACCCCATTCCTTGAGTCATGGCCGAGAGAGCAGAGAGGCTGCTTAGCAATGGCTAGGCAGGTGGTGTCTGTCGCCCAGGTGGACCCCATTCCTTAATCTTGCTTGCATGTGTTTGGAGGGGGGCTCAGTCCGTCCCTCCTTCCCGCGTCCCACACCACCACAGCGCATGCACGTCCCCTCCCCCCTCTCTCTCCCACGCTCACCCCCCTTTCTCTCCTCTAGGAATCCTCTACTCTACAGAGCGTCCCACAACCCCCCAGAGCGCATGCGCGCCCCCCTCCCGTATGCTCTCCTACGCTCACCCCCCTTCCTCTACTCTAGGAATCATCTACTCTAAGGAGAGGCGCCCACATCCACACTGCGCATGCGCGTCCTCTCCCCCCTCTCTCCTCTAAGAATCATCTACTCCACGGAGCGGCTCCCGCGTCCCACACCCCCCACAAGGCATGCACGTCCCGTCCCCCTCTCTCTCCTCTTCAACGGTCCCCCCCCCCGTCCTTTCATCTAGGAATCCTCTACGGAGTGGCGCGCACGACAGGTGGTGTGACAGCTGCATACTCCTCTGGGGGCGCCACGGTAGTTCAGCGGTATGAAAATGACGGAGTGCGCGCGCCTCATTCTCTCTCCTGTGCAGCGCCGTGATGGGCGCCCGGACCACTGCCGTGAAATGAGAGCGGCGACGCTCCTCCCGCTCAAGCTAATTATCTCCCCGCTGCTTCGCATCCACACATGGTTCCCTTTAGCGGGAGATGGGGAATTTTTTTTGTTGACATTGTCTTTGTTTGCGTTGCTCGCATTCGATCGGTCCACACCGGTTAGGGCCCACGCCAGTCTCAGCCAATCGTTGAAGTCATTGCTTCCTCGTGTGGACAAACAGAATGCATATATTGTACCAAAACAACTAAGATATCACCCGACCAGTAAGTGAGTGGTCAAGAACCGCAGCGTTCTCTGGTCGGTAGGCGACAGGTTCGAATCCAGCTCATTGATGTTGTAGCGGGGTGACGTCGTAGTCATCCTGTTCACACGCGAGCTGAATTAAGCCTGTCGCTGGGTGGACTGTGGTCGTGTGGCCCCGGTTAGATATTGATCGAAGAATCTTTGTTGAATACGGGATGCGAGTCGTCTCGTTCGGGGTCACGACTCGGCCGCGCTGTCTGACCTTGCAGGAGAGGAGGAAAGGCAGCAGATGACGGAGGTGATAACCGTCTGAGGGCGGGTGGCCTCAGTCCATTTCTTAATTTTTGTCCTGATCACTGCACAAATGAAGTTCACTCATTTTTTTGTTGACTATATCTTTGTTAGCGTTGCTCGCTATCGATCGGTCCACACCGGTTAGGGTCCACGCCAGTCTCAGCCAATCTTTGAAGTCATTGCTTCCTCGTGTGGACAACCAGAATGCATATATTGTACCAAAACTACTAAGATATCACCCGACCAGTGAGTGAGTGGTCAAGAACCGCAGCGTTCTCTGGTCGGTAGGCGACATGTTCGAATCCAGCTCATTGATGTTGTAGCGGGGTGACGTCGTAGTCATCCTGTTCACACGCGAGCTGAATTAAGCCTGTCGCTGGGTGGACTGTGGTCGTGTGGCCCCGGTTAGATATTGATCGAAGAATCTTTGTTGAATACGGGATGCGAGTCGTCTCGTTCGGGGTCACGACTCGGCCGCGCTGTCTGACCTTGCAGGAGAGGAGGAAAGGCAGCAGATGACGGAGGTGATAACCGTCTGAGGGCGGGTGGCCACAGTCCATTTCTTAATTTTTGTCCTGATCACTCCACAAATGAAGTTCACTCATTTTTTTGTTGACTATATCTTTGTTAGCGTTGCTCGCTATCGATCGGTCCACACCGGTTAGGGTCCACGCCAGTCTCAGCCAATCTTTGAAGTTATTGCTTCCTCGTGTGGACGACCAGAATGCATATATTGTACCAAAACTGCTAAGATATCACCCGACCAGTAAGTGAGTGGTCAAGAACCGCAGCGTTCTCTGGTCGGTAGGCGACATGTTCGAATCCAGCTCATTGATGTTGTAGCGGGGTGACGTCGTAGTCATCCTGTTCACACGCGAGCTGAATTAAGCCTGTCGCTGGGTGGACTGTGGTCGTGTGGCCCCGGTTAGATATTGATCGAAGAATCTTTGTTGAATACGGGATGCGAGTCGTCTCGTTCGGGGTCACGACTCGGCCGCGCTGTCTGACCTTGCAGGAGTGGAGGAAAGGCAGCAGATGACGGAGGTGATAACCGTCTGAGGGCGGGTGGCCACAGTCCAATTCTTAATTTTTGTCCTGATCACTCCACAAATGAAGTTCACTCATTTTTTTGTTGACTATATCTTTGTTAGCGTTGCTCGCTATCGATCGGTCCACACCGGTTAGGGTCCACGCCAGCCTCAGCCAATCTTTGAAGTTATTGCTTCCTCGTGTGGACAACCAGAATGCATATATTGTACCAAAACTACTAAGATATCACCCGACCAGTGAGTGAGTGGTCAAGAACCGCAGCGTTCTCTGGTCGGTAGGCGACATGTTCGAATCCAGCTCATTGATGTTGTAGCGGGGTGACGTCGTAGTCATCCTGTTCACACGCGAGCTGAATTAAGCCTGTCGCTGGGTGGACTGTGGTCGTGTGGTCCCGGTTAGATATTGATCGAAGAATCTTTGTTGAATACGGGATGCGAGTCGTCTCGTTCGGGGTCACGACTCGGCCGCGCTGTCTGACCTTGCAGGAGAGGAGGAAAGGCAGCAGATGACGGAGGTGATAACCGTCTGAGGGCGGGTGGCCACAGTCCATTTCTTAATTTTTGTCCTGATCACTCCACAAATGAAGTTCACTCATTTTTTTGTTGACTATATCTTTGTTAGCGTTGCTCGCTATCGATCGGTCCACACCGGTTAGGGTCCACGCCAGCCTCAGCCAATCTTTGAAGTTATTGCTTCCTCGTGTGGACAACCAGAATGCATATATTGTACCAAAACTACTAAGATATCACCCGACCAGTGAGTGAGTGGTCAAGAACCGCAGCGTTCTCTGGTCGGTAGGCGACATGTTCGAATCCAGCTCATTGATGTTGTAGCGGGGTGACGTCGTAGTCATCCTGTTCACACGCGAGCTGAATTAAGCCTGTCGCTGGGTGGACTGTGGTCGTATGGCCCCGGTTAGATATTGATCGAAGAATCTTTGTTGAATACGGGATGCGAGTCGTCTCGTTCGGGGTCACGACTCGGCCGCGCTGTCTGACCTTGCAGGAGTGGAGGAAAGGCAGCAGATGACGGAGGTGATAACCGTCTGAGGGCGGGTGGCCACAGTCCAATTCTTAATTTTTGTCCTGATCACTCCACAAATGAAGTTCACTCATTTTTTTGTTGACTATATCTTTGTTAGCGTTGCTCGCTATCGATCGGTCCACACCGGTTAGGGTCCACGCCAGCCTCAGCCAATCTTTGAAGTTATTGCTTCCTCGTGTGGACAACCAGAATGCATATATTGTACCAAAACTACTAAGATATCACCCGACCAGTGAGTGAGTGGTCAAGAACCGCAGCGTTCTCTGGTCGGTAGGCGACATGTTCGAATCCAGCTCATTGATGTTGTAGCGGGGTGACGTCGTAGTCATCCTGTTCACACGCGAGCTGAATTAAGCCTGTCGCTGGGTGGACTGTGGTCGTGTGGCCCCGGTTAGATATTGATCGAAGAATCTTTGTTGAATACGGGATGCGAGTCGTCTCGTTCGGGGTCACGACTCGGCCGCGCTGTCTGACCTTGCAGGAGAGGAGGAAAGGCAGCAGATGACGGAGGTGATAACCGTCTGAGGGCGGGTGGCCACAGTCCATTTCTTAATTTTTGTCCTGATCACTCCACAAATGAAGTTCACTCATTTTTTTGTTGACTATATCTTTGTTAGCGTTGCTCGCTATCGATCGGTCCACACCGGTTAGGGTCCACGCCAGCCTCAGCCAATCTTTGAAGTTATTGCTTCCTCGTGTGGACAACCAGAATGCATATATTGTACCAAAACTACTAAGATATCACCCGACCAGTGAGTGAGTGGTCAAGAACCGCAGCGTTCTCTGGTCGGTAGGCGACATGTTCGAATCCAGCTCATTGATGTTGTAGCGGGGTGACGTCGTAGTCATCCTGTTCACACGCGAGCTGAATTAAGCCTGTCGCTGGGTGGACTGTGGTCGTGTGGCCCCGGTTAGATATTGATCGAAGAATCTTTGTTGAATACGGGATGCGAGTCGTCTCGTTCGGGGTCACGACTCGGCCGCGCTGTCTGACCTTGCAGGAGTGGAGGAAAGGCAGCAGATGACGGAGGTGATAACCGTCTGAGGGCGGGTGGCCACAGTCCAATTCTTAATTTTTGTCCTGATCACTCCACAAATGAAGTTCACTCATTTTTTTGTTGACTATATCTTTGTTAGCGTTGCTCGCTATCGATCGGTCCACACCGGTTAGGGTCCACGCCAGCCTCAGCCAATCTTTGAAGTTATTGCTTCCTCGTGTGGACAACCAGAATGCATATATTGTACCAAAACTACTAAGATATCACCCGACCAGTGAGTGAGTGGTCAAGAACCGCAGCGTTCTCTGGTCGGTAGGCGACATGTTCGAATCCAGCTCATTGATGTTGTAGCGGGGTGACGTCGTAGTCATCCTGTTCACACGCGAGCTGAATTAAGCCTGTCGCTGGGTGGACTGTGGTCGTGTGGCCCCGGTTAGATATTGATCGAAGAATCTTTGTTGAATACGGGATGCGAGTCGTCTCGTTCGGGGTCACGACTCGGCCGCGCTGTCTGACCTTGCAGGAGAGGAGGAAAGGCAGCAGATGACGGAGGTGATAACCGTCTGAGGGCGGGTGGCCACAGTCCATTTCTTAATTTTTGTCCTGATCCCTCCACAAATGAAGTTCACTCATTTTTTTGTTGACTATATCTTTGTTAGCGTTGCTCGCTATCGATCGGTCCACACCGGTTAGGGTCCACGCCAGTCTCAGCCAATCTTTGAAGTCATTGCTTCCTCGTGTGGACAACCAGAATGCATATATTGTACCAAAACTACTAAGATATCACCCGACCAGTGAGTGAGTGGTCAAGAACCGCAGCGTTCTCTGGTCGGTAGGCGACAGGTTCGAATCCAGCTCATTGATGTTGTAGCGGGGTGACGTCGTAGTCATCCTGTTCACACGCGAGCTGAATTAAGCCTGTCGCTGGGTGGACTGTGGTCGTGTGGCCCCGGTTAGATATTGATCGAAGAATCTTTGTTGAATACGGGATGCGAGTCGTCTCGTTCGGGGTCACGACTCGGCCGCGCTGTCTGACCTTGCAGGCGAGGAGGAAAGGCAGCAGATGACGGAGGGGATAACCGTCTGAGGGCGGGTGGCCACAGTCCATTTTTTAATTTTTGTCCTGATCACTCCACAAATGAAGTTCACTCATTTTTTTTGTTGACTATATCTTTGTTAGTGTTGCTCGCTATCGATCGGTCCACACCGGTTAGGGTCCACGCCAGTCTCAGCCAATCTTTGAAGTCATTGCTTCCTCGTGTGGACAACCAGAATGCATATATTGTACCAAAACTACTAAGATATCACCCGACCAGTGAGTGAGTGGTCAAGAACCGCAGCGTTCTCTGGTCGGTAGGCGACATGTTCGAATCCAGCTCATTGATGTTGTAGCGGGGTGACGTCGTAGTCATCCTGTTCACACGCGAGCTGAATTAAGCCTGTCGCTGGGTGGACTGTGGTCGTGTGGCCCCGGTTAGATATTGATCGAAGAATCTTTGTTGAATACGGGATGCGAGTCGTCTCGTTCGGGGTCACGACTCGGCCGCGCTGTCTGACCTTGCAGGAGAGGAGGAAAGGCAGCAGATGACGGAGGTGATAACCGTCTGAGGGCGGGTGGCCACAGTCCATTTCTTAATTTTTGTCCTGATCACTCCACAAATGAAGTTCACTCATTTTTTTGTTGACTATATCTTTGTTAGCGTTGCTCGCTATCGATCGGTCCACACCGGTTAGGGTCCACGCCAGTCTCAGCCAATCTTTGA
Organism: Rhipicephalus appendiculatus; assembly: GCA_030522465.1. Classification (NCBI taxonomy): domain Eukaryota; kingdom Metazoa; phylum Arthropoda; class Arachnida; order Ixodida; family Ixodidae; genus Rhipicephalus; species Rhipicephalus appendiculatus. The sequence goes on along the minus strand of JALIZH010021171.1, from coordinate 20,194 downwards.
AGTCATTGCTTCCTCGTGTGGACAACCAGAATGCATATATTGTACCAAAACTACTAAGATATCACCCGACCAGTGAGTGAGTGGTCAAGAAAGGCAGCGTTCTCTGGTCGGTAGGCGACAGGTTCGAATCCAGCTCATTGATGTTGTAGCGGGGTGACGTCGTAGTCATCCTGTTCACACGCGAGCTGAATTAAGCCTGTCGCTGGGTGGACTGTGGTCGTGTGGCCCCGGTTAGATATTGATCGAAGAATCTTTGTTGAATACGGGATGCGAGTCGTCTCGTTCGGGGTCACGACTCGGCCGCGCTGTCTGACCTTGCAGGCGAGGAGGAAAGGCAGCAGATGACGGAGGGGATAACCGTCTGAGGGCGGGTGGCCACAGTCCATTTTTTAATTTTTGTCCTGATCACTCCACAAATGAAGTTCACTCATTTTTTTGTTGACTATATCTTTGTTAGTGTTGCTCGCTATCGATCGGTCCACACCGGTTAGGGTCCACGCCAGTCTCAGCCAATCTTTGAAGTCATTGCTTCCTCGTGTGGACAACCAGAATGCATATATTGTACCAAAACTAATAAGATATCACCCGACCAGTGAGTGAGTGGTCAAGAACCGCAGCGTTCTCTGGTCGGTAGGCGACATGTTCGAATCCAGCTCATTGATGTTGTAGCGGGGTGACGTCGTAGTCATCCTGTTCACACGCGAGCTGAATTAAGCCTGTCGCTGGGTGCACTGTGGTCGTGTGGCCCCGGTTAGATAATGATCGAAGAATCTTTGTCGAATACAGGATGCGAGTCGTCTCGTTCGGGGTCACGACTCGGCCGTGCTGCCTGACCTTGCAGGAGAGGAGGAAAGGCAGCAGATGACGGAGGGGATAACCGTCTGAGGGCGGGTGGCCACAGTCCATTTCTTAATTTTTGTCCTGATCACTCCACAAATGAAGTTCACTCATTTTTTTTGTTGACTATATCTTTGTTAGCGTTGCTCGCTATCGATCGGTCCACATCGGTTAGGGTCCACGCCAGTCTCAGCCAATCTTTGAAGTCATTGCTTCCTCGTGTGGACAACCAGAATGCATATATTGTACCAAAACTAATAAGATATCACCCGACCAGTGAGTGAGTGGTCAAGAACCGCAGCGTTCTCTGGTCGGTAGGCGACAGGTTCGAATCCAGCTCATTGATGTTGTAGCGGGGTGACGTCATAGTCATCCTGTTCACACGCGAGCTCAATTAAGGCTGTCGCTGGGTGGACTGTGGTCGTGTGGCCCCGGTTAGATAATGATCGAAGAATCTTTGTCGAATACAGGATGCGAGTCGTCTCGTTCGGGGTCACGACTTCTCTGCGCTGCCTGACCTTGCAGGAGAGGAGGAAAGGCAGCAGATGACGGAGGGGATAACCGTCTGAGGGCGGGTGGCCACAGTCCATTTCTTAATTTTTGTCCTGATCACTCCACAAATGAAGTTCACTCATTTTTTTGTTGACTATATCTTTGTTAGCGTTGCTCGCTATCGATCGGTCCACACCGGTTAGGGTCCACGCCAGTCTCAGCCAATCTTTGAAGTCATTGCTTCCTCGTGTGGACAACCAGAATGCATATATTGTACCAAAACTACTAAGATATCACCCGACCAGTGAGCGAGTGGTCAAGAACCGCAGCGTTCTCTGGTCGGTAGGCGACAGGTTCGAATCCAGCTCATTGATGTTGTAGCGGGGTGACGTCGTAGTCATCCTGTTCACACGCGAGCTGAATTAAGCCTGTCGCTGGGTGGACTGTGGTCGTGTGGCCCCGGTTAGATATTGATCGAAGAATCTTTGTTGAATACGGGATGCGAGTCGTCTCGTTCGGGGTCACGACTCGGCCGCGCTGTCTGACCTTGCAGGCGAGGAGGAAAGGCAGCAGATGACGGAGGGGATAACCGTCTGAGGGCGGGTGGCCACAGTCCATTTTTTAATTTTTGTCCTGATCACTCCACAAATGAAGTTCACTCATTTTTTTTGTTGACTATATCTTTGTTAGTGTTGCTCGCTATCGATCGGTCCACACCGGTTAGGGTCCACGCCAGTCTCAGCCAATCTTTGAAGTCATTGCTTCCTCGTGTGGACAACCAGAATGCATATATTGTACCAAAACTACTAAGATATCACCCGACCAGTGAGTGAGTGGTCAAGAACCGCAGCGTTCTCTGGTCGGTAGGCGACATGTTCGAATCCAGCTCATTGATGTTGTAGCGGGGTGACGTCGTAGTCATCCTGTTCACACGCGAGCTGAATTAAGCCTGTCGCTGGGTGGACTGTGGTCGTGTGGCCCCGGTTAGATATTGATCGAAGAATCTTTGTTGAATACGGGATGCGAGTCGTCTCGTTCGGGGTCACGACTCGGCCGCGCTGTCTGACCTTGCAGGAGAGGAGGAAAGGCAGCAGATGACGGAGGTGATAACCGTCTGAGGGCGGGTGGCCACAGTCCATTTCTTAATTTTTGTCCTGATCACTCCACAAATGAAGTTCACTCATTTTTTTTGTTGACTATATCTTTGTTAGCGTTGCTCGCTATCGATCGGTCCACACCGGTTAGGGTCCACGCCAGTCTCAGCCAATCTTTGAAGTCATTGCTTCCTCGTGTGGACAACCAGAATGCATATATTGTACCAAAACTACTAAGATATCACCCGACCAGTGAGTGAGTGGTCAAGAAAGGCAGCGTTCTCTGGTCGGTAGGCGACAGGTTCGAATCCAGCTCATTGATGTTGTAGCGGGGTGACGTCGTAGTCATCCTGTTCACACGCGAGCTGAATTAAGCCTGTCGCTGGGTGGACTGTGGTCGTGTGGCCCCGGTTAGATATTGATCGAAGAATCTTTGTTGAATACGGGATGCGAGTCGTCTCGTTCGGGGTCACGACTCGGCCGCGCTGTCTGACCTTGCAGGCGAGGAGGAAAGGCAGCAGATGACGGAGGGGATAACCGTCTGAGGGCGGGTGGCCACAGTCCATTTTTTAATTTTTGTCCTGATCACTCCACAAATGAAGTTCACTCATTTTTTTGTTGACTATATCTTTGTTAGTGTTGCTCGCTATCGATCGGTCCACACCGGTTAGGGTCCACGCCAGTCTCAGCCAATCTTTGAAGTCATTGCTTCCTCGTGTGGACAACCAGAATGCATATATTGTACCAAAACTAATAAGATATCACCCGACCAGTGAGTGAGTGGTCAAGAACCGCAGCGTTCTCTGGTCGGTAGGCGACATGTTCGAATCCAGCTCATTGATGTTGTAGCGGGGTGACGTCGTAGTCATCCTGTTCACACGCGAGCTGAATTAAGCCTGTCGCTGGGTGCACTGTGGTCGTGTGGCCCCGGTTAGATAATGATCGAAGAATCTTTGTCGAATACAGGATGCGAGTCGTCTCGTTCGGGGTCACGACTCGGCCGCGCTGCCTGACCTTGCAGGAGAGGAGGAAAGGCAGCAGATGACGGAGGGGATAACCGTCTGAGGGCGGGTGGCCACAGTCCATTTCTTAATTTTTGTCCTGATCACTCCACAAATGAAGTTCACTCATTTTTTTGTTGACTATATCTTTGTTAGCGTTGCTCGCTATCGATCGGTCCACATCGGTTAGGGTCCACGCCAGTCTCAGCCAATCTTTGAAGTCATTGCTTCCTCGTGTGGACAACCAGAATGCATATATTGTACCAAAACTAATAAGATATCACCCGACCAGTGAGTGAGTGGTCAAGAACCGCAGCGTTCTCTGGTCGGTAGGCGACAGGTTCGAATCCAGCTCATTGATGTTGTAGCGGGGTGACGTCATAGTCATCCTGTTCACACGCGAGCTCAATTAAGGCTGTCGCTGGGTGGACTGTGGTCGTGTGGCCCCGGTTAGATAATGATCGAAGAATCTTTGTCGAATACAGGATGCGAGTCGTCTCGTTCGGGGTCACGACTTCTCTGCGCTGCCTGACCTTGCAGGAGAGGAGGAAAGGCAGCAGATGACGGAGGGGATAACCGTCTGAGGGCGGGTGGCCACAGTCCATTTCTTAATTTTTGTCCTGATCACTCCACAAATGAAGTTCACTCATTTTTTTTGTTGACTATATCTTTGTTAGCGTTGCTCGCTATCGATCGGTCCACACCGGTTAGGGTCCACGCCAGTCTCAGCCAATCTTTGAAGTCATTGCTTCCTCGTGTGGACAACCAGAATGCATATATTGTACCAAAACTAATAAGATATCACCCGACCAGTGAGTGAGTGGTCAAGAACCGCAGCGTTCTCTGGTCGGTAGGCGACAGGTTCGAATCCAGCTCATTGATGTTGTAGCGGGGTGACGTCATAGTCATCCTGTTCACACGCGAGCTCAATTAAGGCTGTCGCTGGGTGGACTGTGGTCGTGTGGCCCCGGTTAGATAATGATCGAAGAATCTTTGTCGAATACAGGATGCGAGTCGTCTCGTTCGGGGTCACGACTCGGCCGCGCTGCCTGACCTTGCAGGAGAGGAGGAAAGGCAGCAGATGACGGAGGGGATAACCGTCTGAGGGCGGGTGGCCACAGTCCATTTCTTAATTTTTGTCCTGATCACTCCACAAATGAAGTTCACTCATTTTTTTGTTGACTATATCTTTGTTAGCGTTGCTCGCTATCGATCGGTCCACATCGGTTAGGGTCCACGCCAGTCTCAGCCAATCTTTGAAGACATTGCTTCCTCGTGTGGACAACCAGAATGCATATATTGTACCAAAACTACTAAGATATCACCCGACCAGTGAGTGAGTGGTCAAGAACCGCAGCGTTCTCTGGTCGGTAGGCGACAGGTTCGAATCCAGCTCATTGATGTTGTAGCGGGGTGACGTCGTAGTCATCCTGTTCACACGCGAGCTGAATTAAGCCTGTCGCTGGGTGGACTGTGGTCGTGTGGCCCCGGTTAGGTATTGATCGAAGAATCTTTGTCGAAGACGGGATGCGAGTCGTCTCGTTCGCGGTCACGACTCGCCCGCGCTGCCGGACCGTGCAGGCGAGGAGGAAAGGCAGGAGATGACGGAGGGGATGACCGTCTGAGGGCGTGTGGCCACAGTCCATTTTTTAATTTTTTGTCCTGATCTTTCCACAAATGAAGTTCACTCGATTTTTTGTTGACTATATCTTTGTTTGCGTTGCTCGCATTCGATCGGTCCACACCGGTTAGGGCCCACGCCAGTCTGAGCCAATCTTTGAAGTCATTGCTTCCTCGTGTGGACAACCAGAATGCATATATTGTACCAAAACTAATAAGATATCACCCGACCAGTGAGTGAGTGGTCAAGAACCGCAGCGTTCTCTGGTCGGTAGGCGACAGGTTCGAATCCAGCTCATTGATGTTGTAGCGGGGTGACGTCGTAGTCATCCTGTTCACACGCGAGCTGAATTAAGCCTGTCGCTGGGTGGACTGTGGTCGTGTGGCCCCGGTTAGATATTGATCGAAGAATCTTTGTCGAAGACGGGATGTGAGTCGTCTCGTTCGGGGTCACGACTCGCCCGCGCTGCCTGACCTTGCAGGAGAGGAGGAAGGGCAGCAGATGACGGAGGGGATAACCGTCTGAGGGCGGGTGGCCACAGTCCATTTCTTAATTTTTGTCCTGATCACTCCACAAATGAAGTTCACTCATTTTTTTGTTGACTATATCTTTGTTAGCGTTGCTCGCTATCGATCGGTCCACACCGGTTAGTGTCCACGCCAGTCTCAGCCAATCTTTGAAGTCATTGCTTCCTCGTGTGGACAACCAGAATGCATATATTGTACCAAAACTACTAAGATATCACCCGACCAGTGAGTGAGTGGTCAAGAACCGCAGCGTTCTCTGGTCGGTAGGCGACAGGTTCGAATCCAGCTCATTGATGTTGTAGCGGGGTGACGTCGTAGTCATCCTGTTCACACGCGAGCTGAATTAAGCCTGTCGCTGGGTGGACTGTGGTCGTGTGTCCCCGGTTAGATATTGATCGAAGAATCTTTGTTGAATACGGGATGCGAGTCGTCTCGTTCGTGGTCACGACTCGCGCGCGCTGCCTGACCTTGCAGGAGAGGAGGAAAGGCAGCAGATGACGGAGGGGATAACCGTCTGAGGGCGGGTGGCCACAGTCCATTTCTTAATTTTTGTCCTGATCACTCCACAAATGAAGTTCACTCATTTTTTTGTTGACTATATCTTTGTTAGCGTTGCTCGCTATCGATCGGTCCACACCGGTTAGTGTCCACGCCAGTCTCAGCCAATCTTTGAAGTCATTGCTTCCTCGTGTGGACAACCAGAATGCATATATTGTACCAAAACTACTAAGATATCACCCGACCAGTGAGTGAGTGGTCAAGAACCGCAGCGTTCTCTGGTCGGTAGGCGACAGGTTCGAATCCAGCTCATTGATGTTGTAGCGGGGTAACGTCGTAGTCATCCTGTTCACACGCGAGCTGAATTAAGCCTGTCGCTGGGTGGACTGTGGTCGTGTGGCCCCGGTTAGATAATGATCGAAGAATCTTTGTCGAATACAGGATGCGAGTCGTCTCGTTCGGGGTCACGACTCGGCCGCGCTGCCTGACCTTGCAGGAGAGGAGGAAAGGCAGCAGATGACGGAGGGGATAACCGTCTGAGGGCGGGTGGCCACAGTCCATTTCTTAATTTTTGTCCTGATCACTCCACAAATGAAGTTCACTCATTTTTTTGTTGACTATATCTTTGTTAGCGTTGCTCGCTATCGATCGGTCCACATCGGTTAGGGTCCACGCCAGTCTCAGCCAATCTTTGAAGACATTGCTTCCTCGTGTGGACAACCAGAATGCATATATTGTACCAAAACTACTAAGATATCACCCGACCAGTGAGTGAGTGGTCAAGAACCGCAGCGTTCTCTGGTCGGTAGGCGACAGGTTCGAATCCAGCTCAGTGATGTTGTGGCGGAATGACGTCATAGTCATCCTCTTCACACGCGAGCTGAATTAAGCCTATCGCTGGGTGGACTGTGGTCGTGTGGCCCCGGTTAGATATTGATCGAAGAATCTTTGTCGAAGACAGGATGCGAGTCGTCTCATTCGGGGTCACGACTCGCCCGCGCTGCCGGACCTTGCAGGCGAGGAGGAAAGGCAGCAGATGACGGAGGGGATAACCGTCTGAGGGCGGGTGGCCACAGTCCATTTTTAATTTTTTGTCCTGATCACTCCACAAATGAAGTTCACTCATTTTTTTGTTGACTATATCTTTGTTAGTGTTGCTCGCATTCGATCGGTCCACACCGGTTAGGGCCCACGCCAGTCTGAGCCAATCGTTGAAGTCATTGTTTCCTCCTGTGCACAACCAGAATGCATATATTGTATCAAAACTACTAAGATGTCACCCGACCAGTGAGTGAGTGGTCAAGAACCGCAGCGTTCTCTGGTCGGTAGGCGACAGGTTCGAATCCAGCTCAGTGATGTTGTGGCGGAATGACGTCATAGTCATCCTCTTCACACGCGAGCTGAATTAAGCCTATCGCTGGGTGGACTGTGGTCGTGTGGCCCCGGTTAGATATTGATCGAAGAATCTTTGTCGAAGACAGGATGCGAGTCGTCTCGTTCGGGGTCACGACTCGCCCGCGCTGTCTGACCTTGCAGGCGAGGAGGAAAGGCAGCAGATGACGGAGGGGATGACCGTCTGAGGGCGTGTGGCCACAGTCCATTTTTTAATTTTTTGTCCTTTTTCCTCCACAAATGAAGTTCACTCAATTTTTTGTTGACTATATCTTTGTTAGTGTTGCTCGCATTCGATCGGTCCACACCGGTTAGGGCCCACGCCAGTCTCAGCCAATCGTTGAAGTCATTGTATCCTCCTGATCACAACCAGAATGCATATATTGTACCAAAACTACTAAGATATTACCCGACCAGTGAGTGAGTGGTCAAGAACCGCAGCGTTCTCTGGTCGGTAGGCGACAGGTTCGAATCAAGCTCAGTGATGTTGTAGCGGGGTGACGTCATAGTCATCCTCTTCACACGCGAGCTGAATTAAGCCTATCGCTGGGTGGACTGTGGTCGTGTGTCCCCGGTTAGATATTGATCGAAGAATCTTTGTTGAATACGGGATGCGAGTCGTCTCGTTCGGGGTCACGACTCGCCCGCGCTGCCGGACCTTGCAGGCGAGGAGGAAAGGCAGCAGATGACGGAGGGGATGACCGTCTGAGGGCGGGTGGCCACAGTCCATTTTTAATTTTTTGTCCTGATCCCCCCCCACAAATAAAGTTCACTAAATTTTTTGTTGACTATATCTTTGTTAGTGTTGCTCGCATTCGATCGGGCCACACCTGTTAGGGCCCACGCCAGTCTCAGCCAATCGTTGAAGTCATGCTTACTCGTGTGGACAACCAGAATGCATATATTGTACCAAAACTACTAAGCCATCACCCGACCAGTGAGTGAGTGGTCAAGAACCGCAGCGTTCTCTGGTCGGTAGGCGACAGGTTCGAATCCAGCTCATTGATGTTGTAGCGGGGTGACGTCATAGTCATCCTTTTCACACGCGAGCTGAATTAAGCATGTCGCTGTGTGGACAGTGGTCGTGGGGCCCCGGTTAGAGATTGATCGAAGAATCTTTGTCGAACACGGGATGTGAGTCATCTCGTTCGGGGTCACGACTCGCCCGCGCTGCCGGACCTTGCAGGCGAGGAGGAAAGGCAGCAGATGACGGAGGGGATGACCGTCTGAGGGCGTGTGGCCACAGTCCATTTTTTAATTTTTTGTGCTTTTTCCTCCACAAATGAAGTTCACTCAATTTTTTGTTGACTATATCTTTGTTAGTGTTGCTCGCATTCGATCGGTCCACACCGGTTAGGGCCCACGCCAGTCTCAGCCAATCGTTGAAGTCATTGTATCCTCCTGATCACAACCAGAATGCATATATTGTACCAAAACTACTAAGATATTACCCGACCAGTGAGTGAGTGGTCAAGAACCGCAGCGTTCTCTGGTCGGTAGGCGACAGGTTCGAATCCAGCTCATTGACGTTTTAGCGGGGTGACGTCATAGTCATCCTCTTCACACGCGAGCTGAAGTAAGCCTATCGCTGGGTGGACTGTGGTCGTGTGGCCCCGGTTAGATATTGATCGAAGAATCTTTGTCGAAGACGGGATGTGAGTCATCTCGTTCGGGGTCGCGACTCGCCCGCGCTGTCTGACCTTGCAGGCGAGGAGGAAAGGCAGCAGATGACGGAGGGGATGACCGTCTGAGGGCGTGTGGCCAGAGTCCATTTTTTAATTTTTTGTCCTTTTTCCTCCACAAATGAAGTTCACTCAATTTTTGTTGACTATATCTTTGTTAGTGTTGCTCGCATTCGATCGGTCCACACCGGTTAGGGCCCACGCCAGTCTCAGCCAATCGTTGAAGTCATTGTATCCTCCTGATCACAACCAGAATGCATATATTGTACCAAAACTACTAAGATATTACCCGACCAGTGAGTGAGTGGTCAAGAACCGCAGCGTTCTCTGGTCGGTAGGCGACAGGTTCGAATCCAGCTCATTGACGTTTTAGCGGGGTGACGTCATAGTCATCCTCTTCACACGCGAGCTGAAGTAAGCCTGTCGCTGAGTGGACTGTGGTCGTGTGGCCCCGGTTAGATATTGATCGAAGAATCTTTGTCGAAGACGGGATGCGAGTCGTCTCGTTCGGGGTCACGACTCGCCCGCGCTGTCTGACCTTGCAGGCGAGGAGGAAAGGCAGCAGATGACGGAGGGGATGACCGTCTGAGGGCGTGTGGCCACAGTCCATTTTTTAATTTTTTGTCCTTTTTCCTCCACAAATGAAGTTCACTCAATTTTTTGTTGACTATATCTTTGTTAGTGTTGCTCGCATTCGATCGGTCCACACCGGTTAGGGCCCACGCCAGTCTCAGCCAATCGTTGAAGTCATTGTATCCTCCTGATCACAACCAGAATGCATATATTGTACCAAAACTACTAAGATATTACCCGACCAGTGAGTGAGTGGTCAAGAACCGTAGCGTTCTCTGGTCGGTAGGCGACAGGTTCGAATCCAGCTCAGTGATGTTGTAGCGGGGTGACGTCATAGTCATCCTCTTCGCACGCGAGCTGAATTAAGCCTGTCGCTGGGTGGACTGTGGTCGTGTGGCCCCGGTTAGATATTGATCGAAGAATCTTTGTCGAAGACGGGATGTGAGTCATCTCGTTCGGGGTCACGACTCGCCCGCGCTGCCGGACCTTGCAGGCGAGCAGGAAAGGCAGCAGATGACGGAGGGGATGACCGTCTGAGGGCGTGTGGCCACAGTCCATTTTTTAATTTTTTGTCCTGATCCCTCCACAAATGAAGTTCACTCATTTTTTTGTTGGCTATATATTTGTTAGTGTTGCTCGCATTCGATCGGTCCACACCGATTAGGGCCCACGCCAGTCTCAGCCAATCGTTGAAGTCATTGTATCCTCCTGATCACAACCAGAATGCATATATTGTACGAAAACTACTAAGATATTACCCGACCAGTGAGTGAGTGGTCAAGAACCGCAGCGTTCTCTGGTCGGTAGGCGACAGGTTCGAATCAAGCTCAGTGATGTTGTAGCGGGGTGACGTCATAGTCATCCTCTTCACACGCGAGCTGAATTAAGCCTATCGCTGCGTGGACTGTGGTCGTGTGGCCCCGGTTAGATATTGATCGAAGAGTCTTTGTTGAAGACGGGATGTGAGTCATCTCGTTCGGGGTCACGACTCGCCCGCGCTGCCGGACCTTGCAGGCGAGGAGGAAAGGCAGCAGATGACGGAGGGGATGACCGTGTGAGGGCGTGTGGCCACAGTCCATTTTTTAATTTTTTATCCTGATCCCTCCACAAATGAAATTGGCTCATTTTTTTGTTGGCTATATCTGTGTTAGTTTTGCTCGCATTCGATCGGCCCGCACCGGTTAGGGCCCACGCCAGTCTGAGGCAATCGTCGAAGTCATTGCTTCCTTCTGATCACAACCAGAATGCATATATTGTACCAAAACTACTAAGATATCACCCGACCAGTGAGTGAGTGGTCAAGAACCGCAGCGTTCTCTGGTCGGTAGGCGACAGGTTCGAATCCAGCTCATTGATGTTGTAGCGGGGTGACATCATAGTCATCCTCTTCACACGCGAGCTGAATTAAGCCTGTCGCTGGGTGGACTGTGGTCGTGTGGCCCCGGTTAGATATTGATGGAAGAATGTTTGTCGAAGACGGGATGTGAGTCATCTCGTTCGGGGTCACGACTCGCCCGCGCTGCCGGACCTTGCAGGCGAGGAGAAATGGCAGCAGATGACGAAGGGGATGGCCGTCTGAGGGCGTGTGGCCACAGTCCATTTTTTAATTTTTTGTGCTTTTTCCTCCACAAATGAAGTTCACTCAATTTTTTGTTGACTATATCTTTGTTAGTGTTGCTCGCATTCGATCGGTCCACACCGGTTAGGGCCCACGCCAGTCTCAGCCAATCGTTGAAGTCATTGTATCCTCCTGATCACAACCAGAATGCATATATTGTACGAAAACTACTAAGATATTACCCGACCAGTGAGTGAGTGGTCAAGAACCGCAGCGTTCTCTGGTCGGTAGGCGACAGGTTCGAATCAAGCTCAGTGATGTTGTAGCGGGGTGACGTCATAGTCATCCTCTTCACACGCGAGCTGAATTAAGCCTGTCGCTGGGTGGACTGTGGTTTTGTGGCCCCGGTTAGATATTGATCGAAGAATCTTTGTCGAAGACGGGATGTGAGTCATCTCGTTCGGGGTCACGACTCGCCCGCGCTGCCGGACCTTGCAGGCGAGGAGGAAAGGCAGCAGATGACGGAGGGGATGACCGTCTGAAGGCGTGTGGCCACAGTCCATTTTTTAATTTTTTGTCCTGATCCCTCCACAAATGAAGTTCACTCATTTTTTTGTTGGCTATATCTGTGTTAGTTTTGCTCGCATTCGATCGGCCCGCACCGGTTAGGGCCCACGCCAGTCTGAGGCAATCGTCGAAGTCATTGCTTCCTTCTGATCAAAACCAGAATGCATATATTGTACCAAAACTACTAAGATATCACCCGACCAGTGAGTGAGTGGTCAAGAACCGCAGCGTTCTCTGGTCGGTAGGCGACAGGTTCGAATCCAGCTCATTGATGTTGTAGCGGTGTGACATCATTGTCATCCTCTTCACACGCGAGCTGAATTAAGCCTGTCGCTGGGTGGACTGTGGTCGTGTGGCCCCGGTTAGATATTGATCGAAGAATCTTTGTCGAAGACGGGATGTGAGTCATCTCGTTCGGGGTCACGACTCGCCCGCGCTGCCGGACCTTGCAGGCGAGGAGGAAAGGCAGCAGATGACGGAGGGGATGACCGTCTGAGGACGGGTGGCCACAGTCCACTTTTTTTCTTTTTGTTACATTAGCAGACAAGCAGGTACCACGCTTCTCCGCAGAATTACGAATAATGACATTGTAGGGTGTGTTCAGATAAGAACGTCGGTGCATGTCCGCCGACCCCCCTTTAATTTCGCCGAAAAAATATATTTTGTTTTCCGAGTCCCCAGGACCATGAAACCACTTTTGGTTTCACGAAAAAAAATTTCACCTTCTTTAAAAAAATTCACAAGTCTCCACTTAGCCGCCACCGCCTCTTCCGAATTTCGCGAAAATGGGATTTCGATGAGAGGTTACAAGAACACTATTGTAGCTGTAGGTCTGAGATATTTTATCAATATACTACGGATAGTTTGGGTTGACAAAAAATTATTACTTTGCAGTTTTTATGTGGTTCTGTTAAGAAAAAAAATCGCGAATTCGGCACAACACTCAATATTGCTCAAATTTAAGATTTTTTTTCCTCCTCGAGTATAGACTCCACACTTCCCAAAGTTTCTAAAAACGTTGCCACATGTCTAGTGAACAAGTGCGCTTAACGAAATACCGGACAGTGGCTTCAAACGTTAACCAGAAATGTTCAACTGAGGACATGTCTCTCAAAATGCAATTGTTTGAAGGTGATTTTTTAAAAAAAACACCATCTTCGATTTTTTTTAAACTCTCCAGAATTAAAGCCAAGCACGTGTTCTAAGTTAATCTGTAAAAACATGTTGCATTATTTTTGTGAGGCCGGAACTACGAAGCACGAAAGTGGCCAAATTGACGTATACTGAGTAACCACAACATTGAGCGAGCGTGGAGCAACAGTTGCCATTATCGTTATTTTTAGGTGGTGAGTGTATTCTGTTGTGCTCGAGGGACAACAGCTTGACACATAAAATCAAAGAGTTGCCTTAAAGTGCAAATTTCTTCATTTGCGTGCGTGCACGCGTCGCAGTTTTGGTCCTGGCGTAAGGACTAACCGCAAGATTTCTAGAAACGTAGACAAGTCGACCTCTCGGAAGGAACTGTTTATTTATCCCTATTGTATACACAGAGAGTCATAGTCACAATTTATATTCAGACAAGTTAGACAGTCACAAACTTCACTGAAGCAGTTGTGTGTTTCTTGCTCCTCATGAAGCAACCTTGTGCCCAGAACCCATTTCGGCCTCAAGGAGGAGAACTTCGTGAGCTCGATCCCTGTGTCAGAGTGACCCGCTTTAAGTAGACGAAATGTTTCCCGAATGGACATTGTCATCAGCCGTTTTGAAACGTACTCTTTTTGTCCTTTAAAACTAATTGCAATGAAATCTTTCTTGTCTGGGCTTTGTTGGGTGGAGGTGAGCTCATCGTCAGTATAGTATTTCATTGCTGCCTGTATGTTTTCTGGCTTCATCTTCGATCTGGTGTAGAGGTCCGGATTTGACCACACCCCACGGGTGTCTGTATTTTCTGGATTTTCGAATGAGGTGCAGAGTTGCGGACGGAATCATTTCTTGAATCTGTTGATGAGAAAGGTTCACAGGGAGCAATGTCAGGAGGCGGCATCGTTCATAGTATGATTCGCAGGTATCGAACGTGTGCTTTAGGTTGCGCAGCCACTCGCGACACATGTTGCAGGTTTCCGCTGAAGGACCAGGTTCCTCTGTAGTGCCGTACGCTACTGTAAGGAGAGCAGAAATTGTCCTGGAGGTAGCGCCCTCGATCTCCGCTTTCATACACTCTAAGAAAAAAAGGACTAAAAGGGGTAGGGAGGTTAGTCCTATTGGGGATCAACTGATTTGCCACAACCAATAGTCCTTTTGGGGATGAACTGCAAGAGGATAAACAGTTAGTCCTTGAAGGATTAACTTAAAAGGGACTAAAGGTTGCTCCTGTGAGGACTAATGGTTACTCCTGTAAGGACTAACAGTTGATTTTCGCAAATGGTCCCTGAGAGAGCAAATGTTACTCTCGTAAGGACTAACTGTTGACCATCAGAGATGATCCTTCGGAGAGCAAATGTTACTCTCGTGAGGACAAACTGTGGATCCCGAGAAATCATCCCTGGGAGAGCGAATGTTACTCCTTCCGAATAAATTGTTATCCATTTGAACAATTTTTGAAGGGACTAACGAGTAATCCGCTAATCATTCACCTGTGAATGACCTGGCCATCCTCGCCAGACTGGCATGATAGCTTAGGTCATCTGCGCTTTACTTAGCACTACATCCGTGTATGTGTGTGGGAACGAAAAATTGGAGAAATCAATTCAGGGCTAGAAACATTTATTTTCCCCAAACAGTGCGCCACGCGCACCAGCGGTACTGGCCGTTGGCTGCTGTTCACCTTGATGAAGCGGCACAGCAGGTCAAATGACCGGTGGGTCTTGGTCGTCCAGTTGAAGGCCCAGTGCTGTGTCCGTGTCGCTTTTGGTCCTTCTTCGTTTGTGCGCTAAAAAGTGAAACAGGAATTACTAACATGCCCAAGCATACGCTGTTGCAGTAGAAGACCTCCTGACCCCAAGTGTACCGGAGTCTAGTAAGAATACCCACATCATCTTCGTTGATACGGAGAGGGGTGTCAAAAAAAAATTACAAGCAATTCAACTTATTGTCAATTGTTTACTAGCTATTTAGCAGGTGTATGCAGTCGCCGACCGTATTTCTGGCGCATCTTTCGAAACAGCAGTTTCCCTGCGGATCGTTGCTTAACTCTGCGATCTCAAAACGAGATCGGCATCTCGTTCACACTTGGAACTATGAAAGGAAAATCAAGTAAAATCTCCTCAAACGCGCGAGTCGAAGCCGCACTACTGAGGGAGAAAAACGCACTGCAAAACTATCGGCTATTTTACCAGACAGGCGAAGCACCCAGCCCTTAGAAAAACGCGTTAACTGCTTTCAATGGATTCTGTTAAGCACTTGCAATCCATAATGCTGATCATATTTTAATTTGCTTTGTCAAACTTGAATGAAATTATGTATACCAACTAGAGCTGTGCACGGGCCTAATTTTCAAGCCCTAGCCCGGCCCGGGCCCACTGACTGCGTCGAAGGCCCACCCGAGCCCAACCCTAAAGGGATTCGAGCCCGTCCGGCCCGGCCCGACGTACAAAAACACAAACCCGGGCCCGGTCCGGCCCGACACTATGAAAGTTTGCTGCGAAGACAAGATATCACTTTTTTATCATGTGGCATTTTATTCAACATATCAAAGTTAAACATACGCAAACGACACATTTTAGTGTGTATACACAGATTACAAGTTGTTAAAATAGGATGATGTGCAGTGATTCTGACTGCAGTGAAGTGCGGCGCTCCTGCATCACATATCCCGTCGTTGCTCGCACTGTAGCCGGAATCGCAAATATTTTTTTTTCAAGCATAGGCCGCTTGGAATAATTAGACTCCTTGTTCTTCCATAAGTTTAGTACGTCTGATGCAGTACAGGAGGATGATTGCATGGATAAATAATCACAAAGGTGATCTGTGTGCTCATCGCTAAGTGCTAGAAAACAATTCCGGCACAACGTCTATATTTTTCGTTCGATGTGGGCCTTGCACCTGGCCCGGCCCACCCGAAGCCCGAGATGAGTAGCCCGAGCCCGGCCCGGGCCCGAGAGTGGAAGACGTCCGCATACCCGAGCCCGGCCCGCGGGCCGGGCCGGGCTCGGGCTTTCGGGCTACCCGGAGCCCGTGCACACCTCTAATACCAACTTCAAGACTTTCCCTATCGAGAATTTTTAGTTGCGCGGTGACCTTTCAATTCTTGAAAACACCTTCAACAAGGTAAAGATTTGGCGAGAAGCGGCCAATTAGGACACGGGAAAAGAAGTCACGTGAATGACACTGCACACGCTAGGAGCAGTGATACAGATCGCCAACGGTTTTGATTTCTTCATTGTGCTGACCCTCGGTGTTCTTATCAAATGTTCCAGAAAAAAAAAAGGCAAACACGAATATAATAACACCTATCTTAATTCCTACGAAATGCCATCATTTAGATGGTGCTGCGCCTGCTTTCGAAAAACTAGGATGGCTTTTACTTGCAAGAAATAAAAAAAAAGTTTTTGTTTTAAAAATAAAATAGCTAGAAGCGCACGGCTTAATCATGTAAGCCCCAATGATTACGCAATCACACGCTCATACAACATGCTAAAACATGCGGCGCACAGTGCTTTTTCAGTTTTCATATTCTTTATAATGCAATGTGCCAAGGCGATGAAAATGAAAAACTTACCTTGAGAATTAACAGAGGCACGAGGTTTGCAGAGCCAGCTAATCCACAAAAGGGTGATCAGACTTCAAGTCGACGGCGTCTATTCTTGAAGCTTTGCAGAAAAGATGCTGCGAAGATGGGGTGTCCATTTCTTCGCCGGAATGTTCTGGTGTTGAGTCCATTGACCAGCCGTTCCACAGAAACACACTTGCATGCGCGTCCACAATTGCAGCACATGCAGCGAAGTATGATTTCGCAGCTGCGTTGATAGTCTGTGTAGATAGCGGCACTCGCTTTCCACGAAATCAGAGCAAGAAAAATCACAAGTGACGAACACGAACCGCACTCGTGACTGCAGTGAGCGATTCTGAAGAAGAAAGTGCGGCGCGGATGGATACACAATATACGCGCTGCAATATCTGTCACATTTGCACGATTGTCACCGCCAGTAAATGTTTTGAAGCTTATTGGAAAAGTAAGTTTCAAGTCCTCATAATCGGCGGTGCAGCATTAACACCTTACAAATTAATCTTTTCTCGCGTTATTTTCTTGATCGCAACAGTAAGCGGGCCGACGAGGCTTGTCATCAGTACAGTGAACCCTTGAACATGCATTCGCCGCATTCCTACCTCCTCAGCACCCCGCCGCTTGCAACCACCGCCCCCACAAAGTAGAAAGGCGAGTTTCGGAACAATTGGGTGCACCTGACCGAGGGTCAGGCGCACCCTCCTTTTCAAAGGCTGCTGAGCCGTGCTCCCAACAAGGGCTGCAGAAAAAGCGTATTTTCTTCCCTCCAACCCCGTCCCGAGGGAGTAAGTGAGCCAATCGTCCTCCCGTTAGTCCTCCAAAGTTGCGCACGACACGCCCTCCACCGCAATTGGTCCTCTGGTGGACTAACGACACGGTTTGAGGACTAAAGTTGACGTTGCTCCCCCCCCTCGAGCCGGTTTTTTTCTTAGAGTGTACGCTTGGCGTAAGACTCTCGGCAATGTGCTTTCACTTTCGCCGGAATTTTCAGGGGTGTGACGTCGGTTGTCTTAAAGGACCCCTGACACCAAATTTGGAAACTCGAGGTGCTTGTGTCGTTTGAGACTCTTGCATGCGGGGGCACTTCTCACCGATTATTAGGGGCGAGCGTTGCCTATAAGATATTTTAATTTGATTTTAAAGTAAAGGTGAGGGCTCATCCGAGTATTCTGGTAAAATCGACATTTTCCGTGGTTTTACGTAGACAGAGGCTCCCCTCGTGACGTTGCAGAGGTCAAGCAAGTATTGTCGGCATCGGAGAACATTTTCGGGGTGCGCACAATACCCCGACTGGCACCCGGCGAGGACTATTGTTCGTCACCCCTCTCGCTCTGTTGTCGGGCTGCTCTCAAGGTGGTTTTCGCTGCTTACGCCAGGAATGCTTTTCTTTTTCCTGAGGGGGGACACGCTGAACGCACCCACATCGCTTTATTCTTCACCGCCCTCGGGTCACCCTATTTGGAAACGGCACGTTCAGCGTCACCGAAGCTTGAGCGCATGTAGTCTCAGGCGCTGCCCCGCTGTGGGGCGCTAGTTTCTTATGGTATTTAGGCGGGCGTTTTGAACTGAAGCAAACTCGTCCTGGATTAACGACGCTAGCATTAATTATACGATGCGTTAGAGCATTTACGATTCAATTTCGGCATTACCAGACGCAAAGCTACAAATTACTGTAAAAAAGTCGCAAACAAAACTTTTGCTGTCAGGGGTCCTTTAAAGCAAACCAAGGACAACGAGCCTCCGCGTTGTTCCCGAAGCTCCATGCCGACGTTGAAGAGCAGCTCGTTGCAGATGCGAAGGCAGTCGTTAATCGGACAGACTTTATTGTTGTCCATAGCTGTAGGCGTGGCGGCTGCGCAGGGAAGTCGGAAATGCTCGGCTCCTTCGCGATCAAAAATCTTATATATGTCGACCCTCTCGGCGATGGTAGCAAGAGGCGGTTCCTCTACATCTGCATGAAGGCCTTCCATTGCATTCCTATCAAGGATCACCCCAGCCGGTTACGTTTCAACCTGCGCAAAAGAGAAATTACATTCATGGTGTTTTCATGTTTTCACGACGTATGTAACTGCGATCGCGTATACTTAGAGATGATGGGAGGAAATACGTGAAAAGTAGGAGTCTGTGTATTTTCGAAGTTTCGAAGTTTTTGGGATAGTTCTTACTATTCGATTTGGCTCGCACTCTGCTTTAATAAGCGTTCCATGGATTCAAGATTTTGAAGAATAAATCCACGTTTCATTCACGACATAAAAATTGGGGGACCTTTAAGCTTTACCTTTAAGAGTTGCACGCGATAGCGATATCCTGTCCCTAGTAGGTACTTCAACCACTTAGTGCATACTTGCTATGCACCCATTACGTGGTGTTAAGGGAATACGCGCAGTAAGGTGGGTGCCTCTTGTAATGGGTGGCCGGCTTTAAACTACGAAATCTTTATGATAGCCACATGTTCTGACGCCCGATGGGAATGTACGCTTGTACCACGCAATATTACTGCGATATTACATGTTATATTGCGACGCCTATATACAGGACGTGTGTGTTTGTGAAGCATGAAAGTTATTTTCACTGCATTTCCAAGCAGAGGAAGTTATTTTCATTGTTTTTCCAAGCAGAGGCGTGGCTGTGGGGTAGAACTGCTTGCCACGCAGTCGGCCTGGGTTCGATCCTCTCTCGGACCCACCAATTTTTATTATTTATTTTATTTGCATGTTTCTCGCAATTTTTATTATTTATTTTATTTGCATGTTTCTCGATTTTTCGGTCATGGACAAGATGATTTTTCGCTCACAACCAACGACGCCGACGCCGGAATTTCTGCGTAACGAGCTCTTTAACGCAACCGCGTTAAAACTTTAAGCTTCACCTGCACAGCTGAACATTTTCTCAATTCTGTTGATGATGTTGATGATGATTAAGTCTGCCTGAGCGCTTTTTAATCGGCAGGCATTTACCTCGTTCACTCATTGCGCAGTTCACATGTTTCGACGCCCGGTGCGATTCGGCGCTTTTAAAGGGGCCCTGCAACACTTTTTTGAGCCTGCTCAGAAAACGCTGCCGATCGGTAGTCCAGGCTCTCGAGAACACGCGAGCCAAATATTATAGCGCAGCACGCGGCGTGGAATTCACAATAAATTCTCAAAGTCAGCCAGAAATTGCTTTCTCTTCTCTCGACAAATGACGTTGCGTACTCAAAAATCACTCGTCACCGACGAGAGATTTTTTTGTATCAGCCATTGGCTGATTTGAGCATGGCGCGCTCGGTAGTTACAGAGGCCGCCGCGAGAGGCCGCGACTTGTCCACGCGTGCGCGCGCGATTGCAGTGAAAATTCGCGTATTCGAACAAAAAAAGAAAGAGAAAAAGCGCTCAAGATCACGAGGCGCGCGTGACGTATTTTTTTCCCCGTGCCATCCCTCCCTGCTTAGCTTCCAGCGCTTTCGACGGGACGAGAGAAGAGAGAATGCAATTGCAGCGTGCGAGAAATCTGTGTAACTCCACTCGTACTGGACGGATTCCAAAAATTTTTGCGGCAATGAATTCGTGAGACAATAAGCTCCTTTAGTGAATCCATTCCATGGCTACTTGGAAAAGTGTTGCAGGGCCCCTTTAAGCCACAATACTATG
>JALIZH010021170.1:0-37019 GCA_030522465.1 Rhipicephalus appendiculatus | reverse complement strand
CAGATTGAGGCACAAAGGTTTTTTTTTTGGATCTAAGAAGGCAGAAATAGGCAGTTTGTATGCGCATATCCTAACACTCGCGAAATCATACCACCATAGATAAGCAAAAGATATAGAACGTTAATCATATATCGCAGTCGACTGATCCGTGGAATAAGCGGTTTAACAGGATCATGCGTAATGATTTGCGGTAAAAACGGTGTCTAGTACTGATTAATGCGAAACAATTGTAAACATTCAGACTGTAGCATTAAAAAAAAAAAAGAAAGAGATAAAGTGTGGTGCTCTTGCGGCTTTCCAGACAGCGACACTGTGGTATTGCACGAGTGAGGGCGTTTAGTGCGACGGGCCATCAGATTTTCCCTGCAAGGAAGCGCCGAAGAAGCTTGCCATTCGTTACATCGTTGTGCTATTTTTGTTTGATTTCCAGTGAGCTTATGTAGCTTTTTGCTATCGTAGTATAACATACTTCATTTGATGCGTTCCATGTGCGCGCTGTCTATCGCGGATATTTCCTGCGAACTTGCTGCATAAAAATTTTTCCCACCAAAAACACTTTTCCCAATACTACGCCACTCGTAACCACGCGAATATACAACGCACAAGAAAAAATGAGCGTCAACGCGTGTTTTGTTGCGACGACTTATTGAATATGTGCAAATTCTCAGGCGTATGTACACGGCCCGAACGCCTGGTCCTTTCCATTACCACACGGGATGGGTGCCAGCCCTCGCGAGTGAACAAAGATGACCATGCAGGATGCATCGGTCCCTTTGTGGATGTCCGCACTGTCAGGGCTTTCTCGAGTGCAGCTGAAGGCGCAGTGCGCAATCAGGAAAAGCTGAGAAGGAGACAGCCGCAGTGAAGGTAGTGCCTGGCGCTGCGCGGATGGCAGTCCTTGGAAGGTCCGGTACGCGATGCGTGAAGCCCGGATATGGCTAGCCTGCTTCTCGTCGAAGAGCGCCTCGTCGATGCTGTGGTGCGTCGGATGCTTCGTCGGATGCTTCGTCGGCTTCTCAGTTGTCTGAAAGGGCGGGAAAATGTGAAGAATTTGAATGTCTTAAATAAATAATTTAAAATAATTTATACGCCACAAATTTTGACGTTTTAATGGTTGCCAGCTAATCGGCGTAAAATAATTAGAGCGAAATTCGGTACACACGCTCATAGGCCATCGACAACGGGTGCTTTTACGCCTGTCTCACATTTGTCTCTCTAGCGAATGCTTCATCAGATTTAAGTAGAACAGAAAATAGCCGCAGGCACTCACTGCTCAATGTTTGTTAATCGTATGATGATGCTCATTTACACGATTGGTTATTCAGGCCCGATTGACATTATCAAAGCCGCTTCCGCGATTATGGACGAGGCATATACGTTTTCTGAAGAACTAGAGTCCACGAAAGGCACTTTCCACAGGAAACAAATATGCTGATAGTAGACTGATACACTCGTCCTTATTCTTTTCAACGAAGAGAAAATTCCAAAGGCTAGCGTGTTCTTTTTGTAGCGCTTCCTGCGACATTTAGCGTTTCACAAAAACTGTAGCTTGCACCTAGAGCATGTAACATGCTTAAGTGTGTACGCACACTTGAACGCTGTTTACATCCGACAGCGATAATGTTAACGGTACGTAGGAATACGTAGCAATTTTCGTGGCTCTTGTTTGCCAACAATAAATTCGGAACTACCCCGTAGGTTCGGACGTTATGTTACGCTAAGTCCAACAGCGGCAGGTAAAACAGGTTTTCCGTAGTGCAGTACCACGTCGATCCTGGACCGACATTTTTCCCGTATACAATACAGATTATTTGAATGAACAGAAGAAGGTTCCTCAGACAGGCTTGCCGTCTTTGTGTTTCCGTCAGTCATCTCCCCCCTTGACTTTGGATTCGCTTGCAACGCAGGAAAAGAATGGTAAAACCACACGTGAGAGCATTTACAGATATCGCAAGGACCCGTAATTACAAGTGATACCTCAGCACCGATGGACCCTTGCTCAGCATATGGTACATACTAGGCGCGTGGGAATATTCGAATCGAATAGTTCAGTGTTCTGTCTGATTGGCAACGCTCTTCTACAATTCAAAATATTTGAGCACCGCAAAATTTAATAACAATTATTGCTATGAAGTAGGAAATTCCATATTGCACACACCTGATATGTACTATATGCTGGTACCTACCGCTACGTGGTACGTACCGTATAAACCTATTATTGAGGGAATCGATGCGGTTGTTGTGGTATACTGGTAATGCATCAGCCATGACTACAGACAGCTAACAAAGCTAACGTCTCTATTCTTGACATACGCATCGTAGACGTATCTTAAGAACGGCAGTAATTCTCCTGAAATCCAATCGCACGTATCTGATTTGTCTCATGCTCGTTTGATCATTCGCAGTGTCTCCTTGAATGTATATTTCGTTTCCTTTCCATATGAAAAAAAAAAAAAAAAAGCAGTTGCCTTTCAGCTTAAGTGCGTATTACTTCTTATTCGTCTTCAGGTACGTATCGAACGGCGCAAGTCTGAACGGTTTTGCAACGTCAATAATGCCTGTTAGCAGAGTAGTTGATTATCCAGCTGCATCACACCCACACGCGCGCACGCACGCACGCACGCACGCACGCACGCACACACAAACACACACACACGGAAAAAGCAATATATATGGCTGAATGTGTATTCTTATCTTTTCTTGTCCGTATATATGTGCAGTAAGACTGTGACCATCAACTAGCCATGTTTTCTCGGCAGTATGGGCTGTGGTAGCAGAGACGCTCGACCGATTCTCGCAAAGCGCATATGCAAGCACATAACTAAAGCCTTGGCCCATGACCCCTCGATGTATTGCTATCACTTCCCGGTAATTCTCAAACGCGCCAAAACCCCGCCGCGGTGGTCAAGTAGTCATGGTGCTCGACTGCTGACCCGAAGGTCGCGGGATCAGAACCCGGCCTCGGCGGCCCCATTTGAGATGGAGGCGAAAATACCTGCCGTCCGTGTGCATAGATTTAGAAACATGTTAAAGGGACGGTCTACCGTCCTTCATCGCTTTTCTGTTTTGTATCGCAATAAAAAGCGTACCGTCTGAAGTGTCCAAACTTGCAACGGTTTCTCTAGAAAGTGAGTACAAATTTTTAAAACAGAATTTTTCGATCTGCGTTCGGTTTTCTTCCAGTAGTGTGATGAATGCCCGCAACACTGGTTGGTGGACGCGATGACGATTGTACTGCCAGTCAAAGTCGAAAACTGGGACAGCGTGCAGTTTTTGCAGGCTTCATCAAGTTTTGTCTAATAATAAAACAAATGCCGTGGTGGTCGTTTAAAACACGCAAATTTTCAGATAAGGTAATATTACCACGGTTTCTCCAGCTTTGTGTAATCAGCCTGAAAAACCACCGTGGTAGAGCGGAAAAGTTGGTCTGTTCCAGCAACACTGGTACGCCGGCGTTGTGAAACGAACTGTAGTTATTCCACTCATGCCAAACGTGCCTAAAACTTTACTCTGTGGCTAAAAGAACATGAGACGTGCTTCACAAAATATCAGAAGGTCTCTGCTGTCTTTCAATTATGCTTAGGTGTTCTGTTTTGCATATGCCATATGAGAGCCTTGTGAGAGATATGACGCCTTGGTGAAGCGGAACGTGGTGGCAAAATCTTCTATGTAGAGCCTCGGTGAATACTGGTATGAACTTTACGCATGAGGACTCGCGCAACATTAATAGAGTACGTAGGACACGCGGGCATGTTTCGAAAATTCATTTGAGTCAGTCGCGCTGCTATTCGCCGAAGACATTTTTTTTCTTGTTGTTGTTGTTCTCATGAGTGGCGCCGGACGCAGTGCTCGCGTTTCTCCGCTGTATGCAGGCAGGCATTCAGGCAGGCGATCGCGCCGCCGGCAGCGCCACCGGGCGCCTCTTTGAACGCATGAGAAAAAAAGCTAAAATTACTCTGGCGCAACGCAAGGCTGCCTCAAGTGCGTAGAATACAACTTCAAGTTATACATGTTTGTTTTCAAGCAAAATGAGTCTACCTGCGAGGATTTCTTTTCCTGCCAGTAGATTGAACCATATCGCTGTTGGGTGACGCTGGCGGTCATTCTTTGTCGACTTTCAACATCAAATTAAATCATAAATCCTTTTTTATGGGACAACAGCATGCTCGTTGCCGCCGATGTTACGAACGATCTTCGCATTATCGCCACAATCAGAAAAAATTTTTCCGAGCGGTAGACAGTCCCTTTAAAGAACCCCAGGTGGTCAAAATTTCTGTAGCCCTCCAGCGTTATCATATCGTGGTTTTTGGACGTTATATCCCTACAATTATTATTACTCATACGCACTTACTCGCAAAACCACCCGGCAGCAATGCCTGAACACAAGGGCACCAGAGAAAGTTTAGCTCTTTGGTAAGCATTGATCACAAATTTAAAGGCACGAAAACACGGACACAAGTGAATAGACCTAGACAGTACAGTTTATAACGTAATAATTTTCGCGGCTCTAAGCTTCCTGTTGTCCTTCGCGTAATAGGACTGCAGATACTGGCACTTGTTCTGTGAATTCTTTCCTTCAGTATTTTCACTCTGGGTATTTTACAGGCAACGATTTATGGGGTTTTACGCGCAAAACCACAACATCATCACGGAGTACGCCGTATCGAAGGGCTCCAAAAATATTGACAACCTGTGATTATTCAAAGTGCACCTAAATCACGAATACTTCTAGCTGTCTACTTACGTTAATTAAACCAAGTCAAGATGCCTCCCATAAGAGCGCAGCTAAATGAATATGAAAAAGTACGGGAATATAACAAATGCCAGCATCTTTGTGCAATTTCTGGACACGATTGGTACTCCTATATATTACGGCGAAGAAAAAGAAATGCCTGAAGTGAAAAGGGCTTCAAGAACTTACCGGAGAATTTTTGTTAGGAATCATGCCTGAACGTCGGCTGTGCGACTTCCCGTTCTTTTTAGTATGCTTTCTCGGAGGGTCAGTATGCGTCTATAAAAAAAAAGAAAACAGAAAACTTAGAATGTTCATTCAAGGTAGTGCATCCTGGTCCTGAGGAAAGCGCTCGCTCTCAAAACGCTAAGAAGACGATATCTGAAATTTTACGGCCAACTCGTTCATACACAAATCTTTAAGGTGAGTCTTCTGTAAGACTTCAATCTATCGCACCCAGAGAATACATGCCCTGTGCCTCAACGATGCTTCGATGCGGAACATCGACTTCGTCTAGCTCGTTCGTGCATATTCTGCAAGTATCCTCATTCCGGACATCACCCTGGTAAATTAGTGCGACGTATACACTACCTAAATTTATAAACAAAACAAAGATAATATGCGACAGGCAGTGTACACCCGCGAGCGAAAGTATACGGACCACGACGGGAGCGCAAGCCGAGATCGATGTCTATGCCGTCTAGTGGCGAGCGCCTCCGATGTCGAGAGCACTGT
This sequence comes from Rhipicephalus appendiculatus, assembly GCA_030522465.1. Lineage (NCBI taxonomy): Eukaryota > Metazoa > Arthropoda > Arachnida > Ixodida > Ixodidae > Rhipicephalus > Rhipicephalus appendiculatus. The sequence continues at coordinate 31,552 of JALIZH010021170.1, read as the reverse complement.
TCTGACGGAAATCGTCAGAGAAATGCTCTCGATAGCAGAGGGCTCGCCACAAGACGGCGCAGGCGGCAAAGGTATAGGGACGGCAATGGTTCGTATACTTTTGCTCACAGCTGTACGTTGTGTCTTCGTGGTCGCTCCCTATAAGTTCGACTGTACCGGATAGTAATCGTGAAGAAACAAGCCGAGACGTAACCGCTGTCAACCAGGAAAGGTTCCATAAAAGGCGGAGACGTTAATCTACCAAGGTCAGTCTTTAAATGAGTGCAGAAATTATTATTAACATTATTGTTAGTATCACTGCCAAGTGACGGCACCTGAGGGACAAAGGATGTACAGTCGCGCTCAATATGAGTTGCAACACGCTGTCTCTACTCAAAATGGCGCCAACATTGCAAACTGGCACCTATATAGAAAAAAAGTTAGTGAATAAAACTCTCTCAATTCGCGGTACTTCCTGAACCAATTTAACATTTGTCGGTGTCATGGTTCAGGCTTGGGGTCACTTTAACCACAGCCAGCGTGCTGCAACTCATGTTGAGTGCGACTGTACGTTCCCACGCCATGCACATGTGAAGATTCGTAACACGCGAGTTAGCGTTTTGTGCGAATCTGTTGAGAGAAATGTTTTTTCTAACTAACGTCCCATTTCTACAGGACGGATCAAATGCTGCTGCGACGCGCTTTTTTTCGAAGTTTGTCACATGAGCTTTCCGGTCTGACTTAACCCAGATGGCGCATTTCCTGCGCGCCCAAAGCGCTCAGTTTTGGTATCGCCTGGATTGGGGCCCTCAATTTCGATTCTTAATATCCTAAACTACGAGTGTTTCTTTGTTACTTTTTTTTGAGATTTTCAAAAAATGAGTATGCCATAAACTGTCACGTCCTAGAAGTTTTCAATGTAAACAACTGCTCTCAAGTTAATAACTAAAAAAGTTAATTAATGCGTTTTTGTCAATTGCTCATTTCGGTGTAACTTTATGTGCGGCAGAGTTTTTCCGCCTCGGCATACAGTTCGTTTGCGAAAACGATAGAGGCCTGGCAGTCATAGCATTAAAAAAAAAATCTGTATATTAAAAGAAGTACACCCTCTATAATTGCTGTTATATCCAAAGGGTTAGGGAAAATAATACATCAACGTGTTATGCCTTTTTGTGACAAGTTTTCTATATCATTATACCCACATCAATTCGGCTTCGGACGGTGTATGCCCACGGAACATGATCTACTCACACAAATAGAATTCATACTTAACTCATTCGATAACAAACTGTTAACATTGGGTGTTTTCGTTGATTATTCTAAGGCATTCGACAGAATTCACCATGAAATACTCTATGCAATATTCCTTCATTACGGTTTTCGCGGAACGCCCCTTGACTTTCTGAAATCATAATTATCAAAAAAAAAAAGAAATCTGTAGTTGTAAATGGTAGCCAATCCTCCTTACTAACCATAACGTCAGGTGTACCTCAGGGCAGTATATTTGGGCCTCTACTTTTTAATTCTTATATCAACGAAATAACAAGGATCTAACTACACATAACTCTCTGGATTTTATGATTTCTGCAGATGACAGTAGTATATTTTTGCATGATCAGTGATGCTACCGAGGTCTTCTGATTTGGAGCAATTTTTGGAGCAGCAAAATTTTCATTTTGGAGCACTTTGGAGCAGCAAAAATTTCCATTTTGGAGCACTTTGGAGCAGGTAATTAAGCATCTGGGAGCACTCTGGAGTAGACCTGTGCGCCGGACCCAAAATCGCCGGCGGCGGCGCGCCGGTGTTTCCATCTCCGGCGGCGGCGCGTCAACGGCGCGGGGTTCATCGGATCGGCGGCGGCGCGGCGCGCGGTGGGGGGGGAGGGGGGGCGGGGGGTAGATTCATGATTCAAGAGTTTGTGGGGATAGAAGTTTGTCTCTTGAATTTTGAAAACAAGAACTGTTTCCCCGAAAGGGCGAAGCAGTAAATGGGACAGCAACATGTCGTAATGTTATAACAAACTAAGGATACCAGCTAACTCTTTTTCATCCGATCTCGCGAAACTGCAAAACACTGGTGGATGGGAATACGGCCGCTCCCGGGAAAAAAGCAGTTCTCATGCACTTTGTCGTATCAGGGGTCACAGCACGACGCGGTGAGATGATAGCGCGTAGAAGGGTATACGAGACGCGTTTGCTGATGCCTGCCGAGATAGCGCGCGCGCCAGCGCTCGCGACCGCGCCCTTATAGTCCAAGTTCACAGCTGCGGATATCGAGCCACGCAGCCCCCCGACGTCTCTTCATGCTCCTTCGCCTAGCGAAAGACGGACAAGGCTTCCTTTCTTGTTGAGGAGCAACCAATGGCAGGCCTCGCACGCGGTGTGATGTAATCACATGCGCCCTACGTACGATGGAGATGGGCAGCTTATTTCATCTATGCTCCAGCCGTGTTCCTCGCTAGCGCTCGCAAGCTTTTACTGGCGGGTACAGCATGCAATGCGCGAACAAAAGTTAACGATTTGGGCTTTATACGGAACATGACAGTGACAATGAAAACCTGGACAGAGTGTCCATATAATTGTTATTGCAATCAAAAAGTATACAGTAACCGTGGAAGCGGGTTGGCCTATTTTTTGGAGAGCTGCATCGTCTTCACTGTAAAGAGTCCGTCCGTTGGAAGAATTAAATAATCCGGTTCCTCTTCCATTCGTTCCATTCGATATCTCCTCGACATTTATTTCTTCATAAAGCACGTGTAAAATTGGAGCACTAAGTGTTGAGCCAATCATAATTTCGAGCTTGTTGGCTGCACTCTGTTGTTTCGCCTTGCGTAATCAGAAACTCACAAAACATGCAAAATAAGTTCATCGCGCACGGTAATCACGCGAGGTGAGGAAGTACGGGTGGGCAAATGCATGGCAAAGCAGGGTAGGAGACAATTCACAACTGATATTTGTCGTATATGGACCAATAGAAAGTATTTGCTCTAATCATATCACGTGAATCACCGTTCTGGCGTAATGCCAAGGGAGGATACCACGCCCGATATTGTATTTTCAGAGGCTGTACTGGGGCCGTTATGAAGACAGGGTGTGCAAACACGGACGCAAGAAAGTAGTCCAGACACCGCAAACGCCGCCACCTGAAAAATCGCACAGCGGCGGAAAAGAAGGATAGACAAAAAAAAAAAAAATTAACACCTTTGCACCAGTGGTGCCAAACCTGAAGGAAGCGCGGACTTGGGCAGCCTTCTTTGTTTCTCTTCGGTTTTTTTTTCCTTTCTTTCCTTTTTCTCTTTCTTTCTTTTTCTCTGTTTCCTTTTTTTTTCTCAATGTTGACTGATTTCTTCCACTCTCTTTATTTATTTATTTCTCTTTATTGCTCTTTCTATTCTTCATATTTTTTTTCCTTTCTTTCTCTCTCTTTCTATTTTTTGCTTGATTCCTTTTCTTCTGTTTTTATACCTGGCTTCGCCTGCGTTATGCCAAGCGACGACAGCATACGACAGCATACGACAACTCGGGCCCCTAAACTGTTCCGCACTTAACATCATCATCAATGTGCTCGAAGAACTCGAGGGAGAAGACTTCTCCTTGGCACGAGCAGGCGCTCAATATGCGACAGATGGCTAGACTATTTGTGGTTTTTCCTGCGTTACGTCAAGCTACGACAGCATACGATGACAGCATGCGATGACTGCATACGACAGCCCGGGCCCTTAAACTGCTCCGCACTTAAAACACTTATGTGCGCATTCCCGGGCAAGAGGCGATACCGATCAGTCAGTTGCGCGTGATGGTCAACGTGAGAGATAACTGGTCACTCTCTTGACTTCACCCTTGTGTTTTCACGCCGTGTATTTTTAACATGAATACCTATCAATTAGCTCAGCTATCGGTTATTGTAAGTGTTTCATTGCCTTTACTTCTTTATTTATTTATCGACTTACTCGAGTAAACAAAGTAAGGAAAAAAAGTGCATTAAACCATCGATATATATTACTTATCTATTTGATTTATCTATGTACAATGTAGTAGCCCCAAGACTCCACGAATATGCTATCCAGCGAGTTGCATCGTCTCCCTTTAAGGCTGTAGGACGCCGCAGCGTTGAGGTCAGGCAATACTCTTGAGACTTCTGGAGGAAATAAATATCTATACGACAACTTCCGGGGAGCTATTCTCGATGTGACCATCTGAAGAAGATGTTCACAGTCCATTTCGCCAGAGCGCATTCAGTTACTCGAAAAAGCGGTTGGCCGTGATGTTTGCTCTTGACCACGTCGATGCGTCCACCACGGTGGTGTAGCGGTTAGGGTGCTCGACGACTGCTGACCCGAAGGTCGCAGCTTCGATCCCGGCCGCGGCGGTCGCAATTCGATGGAGGCGAAATCGCAGAGGCCCGTGAACTGTGTGATGTCAGGGCACGTTAAAGAGCACCAGATGGTCAAAATTTCCGAAGCCCCCCTACTACGGCGCCCCTCAATCATACCGTGGTTTTGGAACGTTGAACCCCAGATATATATATATATATATATATATACCACGTCAATGTACCGAACCCGTCAGCACACTCCCAGCGTAAGCAGAAAAGTGGACGGAATTTACAGGAACAGCAACTTGTTTGTGCAGTCTGAACTTGCATATGAATGTGTCCCAGATGTTTTAGAAACCATGCAGGGAATGCGTACCGACCTTCGCAGGCGCGTTAGACGGGCGGTCGCATTAAACCTAATTCGATAGCTTACCCAATCAGAATTTATGCACATCCTCCGAGATGTACGCCCAAAAGCGGATGTCTGGGCGCTGCGTTCGTTGCGTTGAAGCGCATTTCGTCCCTCTCATTAGTGTCGAGAGTTGTGAAAGCTTTGTGGTATCAAAATGACGTTCCGGAAGATGATCCGGAAACAGGGAGCGCACTGGTCACTGATCTCCAGCCAATGAGCTGCGGCCGAAATGGACAGTTCACTAGGGGGAAACATCGAGAATAACTCCCCAGCCATAAAAAATGAAACAGGAGCATGCTGGAAACTTTCACCAGAGCTTGGAGCACGAGGGGGGGGAGGGGCGTCGGAGGAGGTTGGTCTATGGACGTGAGCCGCTCGCTCGTGAATTTTCTTTTATTTACACATGAGCTCGCCATGAAAAAGGAAAACAAACAAGAGCATGATGGGAATTGTGACACGAGCCCGAAGTGGTAGTGGCTTCGGAGGAGGTTAACTTATGAATGATAGGCGTGCTCTCGACTATATTTTCCCTCTATGGTTGAAGCACATTCCGTTCCTCTAATTTTAATCAAGAGTTGTGAAAACTTCATGACGTAATATTAACGTTGAAGAGAAAGAATCGGAAAGAGGGGGCACGCTGCTGGCCGAGCTTCCTCCAATCAGCGGCGGCTGAATGGAAAGTCCATTACACCGACACATCGAGAAAAGCTTGCCAAGTGAAGTGATGTATTTTATGCCCCGGTTCCCCGTTCGGGTCAAAACGAAAGGCTACCGGCGGCGCGCCGAAGATATTGCGCGGCGGCGGCGGCGGCGCGGTCACTCTGAAAATTTCGGCGGCGGCGCGATCGGCGTGAGCAAAAACAGGCAGCGGCGGCGGCGCGGCGCGGCGGCGCACAGCTCTACTCTGGAGTGCTCCCAGATGGAGCAACTAACATCCTAAAGTACACTGGAGAAGCAAGTTGCATTTACATTCAAGGACCTGAACATTTATTTTGGGGCTCTTGTGAAGAGCTAGAAATATTTCGATTCACTGCAAATCTCAAGGAACCAATTATCTCAGGAACACTCCCTACTACACTCGATGATGCAGAAATGAGGGCGTCATGCGGTTGAGCATTTTGGGACAACTTGTTCAGCGATTATTTTCGTAGCATATAAACACAATACCGGTTTAATAAAATCATACTTTATGAAATAACATTCTAAATACATGTATGTGATAATCAGCAGACATTGTAGACAATCGCTGCGACGTACAACAATGCCATCAACGCTAAAGACACACTGTCCCAAATGCATTGCCCTAAGACAACTCCAAGGAGAAAGAGAGGTTCTTTTTCTTCATGATCGATTATATTGCTGGGCGTTAACATGACATCACTTAGCTAGCCTCATAAAGCCAACCTCCTCCGACACTTCTTTCCCTCTCTCTGGGCTGGAGCAAGAGCATTCTCACAGTGCTTCCGGACTATCGTTTGCGCATGCGCAGGGTTGCCCGGATATGGAGATCCGCTTCAATCTAGCTTCCACGAAAATGTCAGGAAGTTCGTTCAACGGTGGACTACATGAGTTAACAAACTTCGTTGTCCTTTTGCAGTGAAGTTGTATATGGCTAGGGAATTCTGTTTGTACACCGAAAACCCCGTGTAGTGCCCTCTAGAAAACATGGCAAAACAAAAAGAAAAATAAAAAAAATAAAACTCACTGGGTACCTTATGCATTCGCCTAAGACAACTCGAAGGCGACAGCCATTTTGTTTTTATTGCGATAGCAATTATATGGGCATTCTCGACTTTTGCCGCCGCCGTCATGTCTTGTGTAATGTCCAAATCGATAACATCCCCCCCCGCGCATCGTACGTTTTACACTCGGGTAAAAGCGCGCGAGCAGGGGCGACGAACGCGGCTGAAGCAGAGATAAAGAGAGCCGACCTATCTCCGTTGCACGGAGGCCGCATCCGATAACATCACCGGGCGTGCCAGGCCTGCCATCGATTGCTACTCAAACAGAAAGGAACGCCCCACCCGTCTTCAAAGAGCATGAAAGAACGCAAAGGGAGGGGCGGCGGGGGGTTGTGTCGCTAGAGCAGCAACACTGAACTTTGACTTTAAGGGCGTGGTCGCGATAGCTGGCGCGCGCTGTTTCGGCAGGCATCACAGACGGCTCGTATACCCTTCTACGTTTTGTGCTCTCAACGCGTACAGACAGTGCGAAAAGTGCTTCTCTCCCTGGAACGGCCACTGAGCCTAGATCCGCAAGGCGGCAATACCATCGCCGCGCCATTTTGGAGGTCCGTTCGTACGCGCCGTTCGTGTTGCACGTACATCCGGCGTGCAAGAGGTGTTCCGGAGGTCTCTAGTCATCCAAGTTGCCGTACGGGTCTCGAACACAGCGCGTGCAGAAAGCTTTTTGCGCGTGCGTCGAGTGCGCGGTCTTTCAAAATGGCGACTCCGCCGCTAGCGCTTCTCGCGGACGACGTCAAGCCTTACTTCGTATAACAATACAATTTGTTGGTATCGCATTCACTGCTTCGAGCTTAAGCGAAACTAACAAATTGTATGTTACACGAAGCAAGGCCAGCAGCTATTTTGGACCCGATCTCGCGTAACTAAACAGAACGCTGGTTAATGGGAATATGGCCACTCCAGGTGCCGAAGCGATTTTCGTGCTGTCCGTTCTTTACACGCGAAGTAAGCATTGAAAGCACAGCAAGATTACGAGCAGTCTCACCATGCCTTCGAGATAGCGCGCGCCAGCGACAGCGCAGCCTCCCACCCCCCCAGAACGACGCGATGAATGCGATTTTCAAAAAATAATTAGAGGGCAAACACACGGCACATTCACACACGCACACCCAGGCACCAAACACGCACCTGCGTGTGTAGGCGTGTGTGAATGTGCCGTGTGTTTGTGCTCCAATTATTTTTTGGAAATCAGCAACCAACTAGCCCAACAACGAGTCGTTTACTATGAATGCGATACCATGATTTTATAATTTTTTTTTAACCATCAGCTATTGATCCTGGAAAGCGAGGAGCGGAGGTGTAACATTGTATCTATGCCTATGGTGTTCCCTAGATTTCATTCCGCGATGTCCAGAAATAGACGTGACAAACATTCTGGCGGCACGCGTGCAGTTATTAGTGAAAATTGCATTAATTACGTGCAGTGCGACTCTTGACGACGTCCGCCGATGAATCGCCGTCACACTTAGCTACCGATTGGCCAAAACGTCACGAGCCTCTGCGGAGAGCGTGTTTTGCCGTTGGGCCGACTTGCACAACAGAAGCTGCATCGGCACCGAGCATAGCATCGTGGATTACTTGGGACGCATGCGCAACCACTGTTTATTCAGCGGAATAATTCTTGGTACGTGGTAGTGATTTTGGCCGCCCCGAGAACACGCTGCAAATGCTGGTGATATATACCCCCCCCCCCCCCCTCAATTCTGAGACTTTGGCGCAGTTTGGCGCAATTTCCGTTGATATTATCAGGATGGCGCAGTAAATCTGATTTGGCGCACCTTGGCGCAGTTGGCGCAGGAGTGGAATCACTGCATGATAATGGTTTGGCTAAGCATGTAGATACAGCCAATAAGATTCTTGATGACCTTTTGATATGGAACACTGTAAATTATTTTATGATCAACACCATGAAATCCAAAGCTGTGTTGTCCGCACCGGTTCAGAAAGCTGTCTGTCACATCATGGTTTGGATGTACACCTAGGGCTGTCAGGTTGTCAAATAAGTTTCGTAATTAGGAGAAATTTATTGAAAATGTCAACCAGGCCCAACACGTTAATAAAGTAACTAAAGATACAGTAAAGACGTGCAGTATACCCTCTAAATTTCGAGAAATGCTTCCATGGAAAACCAAACTTTTGCTCTATAATGCAATATTTTCGTCTCGCATGAACTATTGTACTCTTGTGTGGGGCGATACATCTCAAGAAAATAGAAACAATTTTTTTGGATTACAGAAAAAAGCGATTCGTCATATTGCAAACTCATGATATACGACGCACATACAGTCGATTTATTCAGAGCATACAGTATTTCACAGATTGGTCAAATACACCGCTTTAATCGCAGAAATACAAGCAAAGCTTGCTATTAAACAACGCTTGTTTTCTAAAACTGTGTAACCTAGGGAAAACTACACAATCTCATGATAATATTGTCACGGGGATCACGAATACGCAAGAAAGACAGAAGCGAGCGTATTTACAATATTGACAAGTGCCGGATAGCTGCCACCGAATAGCTGCCAGAATCTCGCGCGGCACACCAGCTTCTTCGTCTCTTCGTCTGTCACGGCGGGCTCACGCACCATGCCTTGTAACAATTTTATGCGAAGGCCTTCCTGGTTTGTGCCTTATTCGCGAACTAATCTTTGTTTAAAAAGACCTCAACACTGTAGTCCCGCTCGTTCTGACATGTTTCAAAATAAAAACAATGGCATTTTTGGTATGTCTATAAAGTAACTTACAAAGCCTCCTATTCAGAATGGCGGCGTGTAGTTTAGTTTCTTTTGCTCGTGCTGCTAGAATACTACGTGTAAAAGAAAACGTCGTCCAATAGTGCTCATGTGCGCACCATATCATTCTACGTTGTTGCTTGTTCACTTTATCCTAAGGAGTCATACATGTAGCATTTCACTTGCCAATTTTTCTTTTGCGCTTCTGCCGAACTTAAGTTTCTCGGATACTTAATTGTGTATACTTTTTGTAAGCAATATTTGTAGTATTCGTTAGCCACTTAGCAACTTGCGCATTGTTTCAGAATTGGCTGTAGGCTTTTTGTTCTTTTTTTCGTTTTTTGTTCTTCGCTGGTTTTTGTGCAAACCTGAAACTGTGATATAATGAGCTTTATTAAGTTTCTGAAGTTTTAATATCAATGTCCAGATGTTTTCATATGTGTGCTCTGCGGATTCTCGATGCCAAGGAAAAAGGGGTAGAAGCTTCGTTAAAGGGGCGGTGCGATCAAATTTCGAGGCTACAGCAAGCCTGTTGTGGGTTTCCTCTGTATGCAGGGACACTCCCCAGGAAGGGTAGGACACAGCAAACGTTTAGAATATATTTTAATTTACTTCCAAAGTGTACCTAAATGCTCATCCTCCCGATCGAGAGCCATCCCTAACGCGCCAAGACTGACGTAGCTCTATAGGAAGGACAACGAAAGTTCTAGTGACGTCACACCAGATCTGTAGTGACGTGAATGACCTATGGGCGTATGTGCGAGGGCAGATGATACTGAGGGCAGATGATACTCAGCACGAAGTGCGTCACACCCTTGGTTGATCACGTAACCAAGCCTAGGACACTGCTACGTCACTGCCCAACTTGGCGCCAGAAACCGAAACCGAAACTTGCCCATATAAATCAGGCGATATTAAATTATTTAGCAAAAAATACGTGAATCTTGGTGCCTCTATCATGATTATTAGAGCTATAAGAAACGCTTGCAGCAAAGAACGCGCAAGCCACAAATTTGTTGGCACCACCCCTTTAAGCTGCTAACGTAGCAGCTTTTTGCTCTCATCCATAGGCGGAGAGTACGGGGGGGCTGAGGGGCTCGGGCCCCCCTCCGGACGGTTTCATGGGGGGCGGAGCCCCCCCTGAGGCCGGCCCGGGATATTTTTAAGAGCTTGCAAACTCCAGCTTCCCAAAGGGTGTATAGTGGTAAAAAATGGTATTTTCTACCGTCTGAGAGTTATTGGCCGTCTTAAATTGAATTTACGGCCATAATTAAAGCTTCCTGTGCCAGCATTAGCCCGCTCTCTCACGTCTGATGCATGGTTTAACAAGTCAGTAAAGCATGTCAATGAAATAATTAAGCATATCCCATGCATTGTGGGAGCCGATTTTATGAGAGGCAGTCAGCGAGTAGCATCCTATATGCGCTCTTTCGCTTTGAGCCAAGCGTTGCGAGGTAGAGCGAGGTTTTTGCGCATATTGAAAAAATAAATCTGGAGTCTGCCACTATAGACCATTTAATTTGGGAGTAGGATTCTCCCTCTCCCTCTTTCGATATATATACATATATATATATATATATATATATATATATATATATATATATATATAGAGAGAGAGAGAGAGAGAGAGAGAGAAAAATGTGGAAGCGCATGTCGGGCCCCGTCCCCTCCGGGAAAATGAAAACTCTCCGCCCATGCTCTCATCTTTGCATTTTTCGTTCCGTAATTTCGGTAAAGGAAATGCTGAATAAGTGTGAATTTGAATGAGAGCGAATATACTTCAAGGGGAGTCCAAACCCGCCCCCCCCTCCCTCCCCGAAATAAATTGCTGGCTACGTCTCTGAGAAGCGCCGTTTAGAATAACGCCCGAATCTGACGTTGTTCCATCTTATGAATATTGCTGTGCCGTAAAAATTCAGCACAAATAAATATTTCGAAGTTCAGATAGTGATCGGCACGGTAGCACGGAATATTCGTTCGTTAATAGTAATTCGTTTGTAGTAGCTGTTTAAAAAAAAGAAAAAAAAAGAATAGCAAGGTGTGGCTATTTTCCTTTCCCGTGAGCTTTTCTTTTATTAGTTCGGTTTGTATCATTGTAATTATGAATGAACGACCTAGCTCAAATCGATAAAATCTTATTCGTGTTCGAAGTTTGAATTACTCGCACGCCTCTAAACTTCCTGGGGTAAAGTGAACTCATGCCGCAAAAAATAGTCATGCGACTGATCGCGCATGAATTCGTACCATATTTCTGGCTATTTACCGTCCATGGATGCGTACTTGCGGCCCACTTTCACGCAGCAAATGTGCATTCGTGTCGGAAACACGGAGCGCGCCCGAAATTTCAACCTTTACGAAACGCGTAGCAAATGACTAACGATGAATTCGTTGTTACAGGTGGCTTGGAGCTTGGCGGAGAGTTCAAATCGTTTCACTCGGTAAACAAGTAAGTGGTGATTTACGGGCGAAAAGCGTCCTCTGACTTCCGGGGACACCGTCGTGGTCCCAGGGACTTTGGACTAATTTCGCCCACCGGAAGCTTTTTTTTTTTTTTCTTGCGTGTACCCATACCCAAGTACACGGATGTTCTTGCAGTTTTGACCTATGGAAAGACGGCCGGAATGGAAGGGACACAATTTCTACCAGCACTGTACGATAGTGTACAATAATACAGAGATAAATATTAGAACGGCCAATAACGTCAAGTGAGCGTATCTGGACCAAGAGGATGCAGATACACATCCTTCGTACCTTGTTGCTGTACAAGAGGCAGTATACGCTCTTGTAGTCCAAAGCGTCATTGTGGCTCCAGAACTCTTCCCAGGACTCCTTTTCACTCTCAGTCACCTTATCCTTCAAGTATTTGGCTATTACACGAGAGATGAGCTGCAAAAGAGCGTAACAAAATACCTCGCGTTAACGCACGTTGTGAGACGTGCTTCCAGCTTTGCATAGTAAAAAAAATTTGTAGCAATATCTGCCACGTCCCGATTACTTCCATTGAAACAGCGCAGCTGCAGTGAGCGTGCTTAGGGAATATTTTGCCTTGGGTAGTGGTACAGTGCTCAGTCAACTTACAGGCCCTACAAAACTTAATATGCTCACAAGAAATTTGAAGTAGTAATGACGACTGGGACAGCAACAGATGCATTGTTACATCGTCTTCTTCGACCTAGGCTCCATGTATAAGTACCACTAACTGTTTTCTTTTTCCTTATCGCTAACATTCACCAGCTAACTCAGCTCGGTTTCTCACAATGAAGGCGGTAGACCAAATAGCTTTACTTAAAAAGAGGCTGCGGTTGCCGTTAGTGGCGGGGTGCACATTGCAATCCACAAAGTAACAATGGTACCGCTGGAAAACAGTTCTGCGGAAACCCGCAAGGCTAGAAACGAAGGTTGACCAAGGGGGGAAAAATGTGATCCACTCGTTTGTAGAAGGAAACCTAGAAGGAAAACCAGGCGAATTTCGTAGCAAGACAGCTTCTTAGTTAACAAAAAAGCGTATGGCAGCTGCACTATATACTGTGAAATTTGAGGAAGTGCGTATCACGGACACCCATATAGTACCGTTAGTAGAGTTCGCACTGCCCCGTTTACCAAAGCGTCGAAGGACGCCAATGTTTGACGTAAACATGTAGGGTTTCCCCAGCACAAGTACAACCTTGTCAGGGACATTCGCAAACTCGTTGTGCGACATGTGCGCCACTTCTTGCTCAGCTTTATCGACTTCCTGCTTGTTACGGCAGTAGAGAGACGCGTCGTCTGCAGCGAGTTCCGTCAGGTTGTTTCCCCAGTCAGACGTAGCAACGCAGCGCCCGCGAAGCACAAGGGGAGGGGCATTCGCTTGCTCGGCGGTGGCGCCCTCTGTTGCGCTTTGCTGGAATCAGTCACGTGTTTCCGACAAGTTTTTAGCAATTTGAAGTTAATTATTGCGATTTATTCTTGGTTATTTCTGTCAATATTATTTTAGACCTTGTTCATTCATTTTAACTCGGTTTTGAGCATTTCTAGCCTTCTTATGGACCGTAGTGAGCGCTTCACTGGGAGCGTGGTCACGCCACATGAGATGTATGGATGGACGAGAAGCCATGTCCGTAACTTAAAAGTCAGCAGTTAATTTGTCCCCTGTCAGCACGAATTTTCCATCGGCTGCAATGCTTTCTTTTAGAGAAAACCGTCAGTATATCTGTCTAGCGTTGAGTTAGGAACACGCCTATGACATTTCTTTCAATAAAATTTCTCCCTTGCACTTACATCTGAAGAAAGATTGGTTGCATACCACGACGTCTGCGCGCATTACCGCCTAGGTCGCCGAACCCTCCCGCCTTTACTGCGTTGTTCCTATCGCAGGCGCGAAGTTCTACGGCGTAGACTATAAACCCGGACTGTTCTCTCCCCTGCCTCACGCCACAAAATTTACCCGGGAACGTAACCTAATTCCGACTGCAAGTTTCGTTCTGTCAGGAGAGCGGACCTTAACCACGTCATGTGGCAGTGTAGAAATCACTCCCCTCCCCCGAGCTTTCGTGAACGTTTAAGTAGTCGGGAGCTGTGGAAGGCTGTCATGCGCAGCTCCAACCCCGCGCTTCAGGAGGTTATCCTGAGGCGGGCTGAGATGGTAGAGGAGGCCTACCGCGAGTAGGAGCCCTCGCCTTCTCGCAGCCCTTTTCCCTTAAGATGGAATAAATAAAGTTGTTTATCTCATCTTTCACTCTCTAATGCTTCCCTCGCGTTGACCTTTCAGGTGTAAGCTGCTAGTTTTGATAGCTATGGAATACGCAACACCGCTAATAAAAATGAAAAAAAAAAACAGTTCTAGAGATGTAATTGTCGAGAAAAGTGCAGCGTTGTATAACCGTGAATGCTGAACTCACCTTCTCGGAAATCTAAACCTACACACACTGCTCTGCGCCCCGCATAGATTTTCTTGTCCTTGTCCTTCCATTTTTTGTACTGAAGCAGCCCATAATCAGCTTTTAACAGCAGAGGTGTTTATGCCAGCCGTTGGTTGAAATACGCGAACAGAAAACTATCATCATCGTGAACCGGCACGCGCCTTCTTCTGCTCTTTCGCTCCCAGAACACGTCCGCCGATTTGTCCAGGGTGGCATGGAATAACTCTGGTGGGTGACTGAACGAGTATAGAGAGAGAGAGAGAGAGAAAAGAAAGAGAGGAAGAAAATTTCTTGGTGAAAAAAATTTTGGCGAGGCGGGATGCGAACCCGCGTACCCACGATCCGAAGGGGAGCGTCGTAACCACTCGGCTATCCAGGCGCGCTTGCAGAACATAACATAGCCTGTTACTTTAGAGTATGGTATACTAAGGGGGGCGGTAAATGGAAGCGAGGGTGAGGAGAAATGTGAGCGTGAGGAGGAAGGGGAGACAGCAAAGCACGGCATAGAAAAAAAAAAACGAGAGAAAAAGGAGGAAGCAAGCAATATAGAAAGAAAGGGAAGAAAAAGAAAGAGTGCGAGATATAACGATGTTTATTTATATAAGAGAGAGAAATATAAATACACCGAGAAAAAGAGTGGATAAAAAATAGAGGGAAGAGAGAAGCCGAAAGAGATGATGAAAGAGCAAAATGAAGAGGGGAAAAAACACGCCGCCCAGCTCCACACTTCCTTCAGGCTTGGGAACGCTAGTGCAAAGGAGACCTTTTTTTTTTTAATCTACGCATAAGCAAGTTTTACATGATTTTGAGAACTCCTCTTCTGTTGTCAAATTGTATGACAAGTTAAAAAAAATTGAAGGACACTTTGTGCATTCCAAAGTGTGTTCGGCGAAAGCGTGTGGCCATTCCACTGACTGTGCCATGTCTTTTTTCTTTTACACTCTCAGTGGGATAACACACAAACCGAATGTGTGCGTGTTTTCTTTTTAATTTTTTACCGCGATTCGCAGCGAGACGCGAGACTAATCTTTCTCCGTTCGCATACGTTAGTCTTTTCTCGCGCTTTGCGCATCGCGCAAACGCCATCCGCTTTCCAGCGCTTAAATTGACGGACCCTTTGTAAATTCGAAAGTGTATTCCGTGGACGCCTGTGTCCATTGAGACGGCGTCGGTCAGAATAATTGCAAACGCTGGGCACGGCGACGCTACGCAAGCAAAGCGCGAGCGCTGTAGAGTCCGACGCGACCGGCGTCCGTTTGCGCACCCCGGCGGCCACCTGGCTCCGTGCCAGAGCTCGGATGGACCGACGGACATGGACCGACGGATAGACGGACGGACGGACGGACGGACGGACGGGAGCATGAAACATTATTAAAGGCCTTAAAAGGAGCTTGTCGTATGTTTGTCACTTCCCCGATACACCCTACAGTGAAAGTGAGGAAACCATGGTTTAATACGATAATACTGAGGAGCGCGATTCGCTTCCGAACGATCTGTTGCATGGGAGCCTGACTTTTGCAGAAGTATTCATGTTCCAGGAGAAGCCGCGGTCAGCGTCAGCAAACACAAGCCTCTAACACTCGTGCCGTCATTTCCATGGTGATACGACTCGCCTAAGGGAAATCGCATAAGCGGTAGCGCTAGACAGTATTGCCAGGAACTCCATGATTTCAGTCACGTACTTCAATACAAGCGCACACAGAAGTGCGACTAGAAAACCGAAAATGATTTCAAATCCTATCTCAGTGTTCGCATTAATTGCTGCACAAAACTTGCCTGTCCCAATACTCCGTAGTTGTACGCGGTCAGCCCATCGTCGTAGTAGTAGGGCGGCTCGAACAAATGGCCCGCGACTTTCGTCTCGTGCAACGTCACGGCCATGACCTGCAAGTAGGCCTGGAACAAGGGCGGTAGCACGTGCCAAGCCCGCAGCCGCCGCAGCCAGTCGGAGACGAAGCCACTCTGCGGTATGGTGTCCACGCCCGCGAAGAAGCGCGGTGCCTTGCTGGAGTGGGCGCTTGCCGACTGGGGGAACGTCATGCTCGCCACCTCGCTGCCGTCGGCACTGATGAGCCGCAGACCGACCGGGCCGCGGGTGATGGCGGCGGCAGTCTGCTGCAGGCGTGCCATCATGCGCGTGATGTCCAGGATCCGGGCGATGGGCATGGCGTTGGCTCCTGCACGGATGCCAGAACACGTGAGCGTTCCTCTATACCTTTACAGCACTACGTAACAACGAGACACGAGGCGAGAATGAGAGACACACGGGGCCATTACTCGCCACCAGATTACTCATTACCCGCGACACACAAAATTTGAGTTGTTAAACCAATGCCTAAGCCGAGAATTTTTCCGAGGGAAATTAAGGTCAGAGGGGCGCTCCCTCGACTGGGCATGAGGGTTTGGGCAGACCTGTTACGTTTCGTGCACTAAATATGAATAACGACGTGATCGAGCTTGTTTAAGTTAATTTAATAAAATGTTCAAGGCGAAGCAGTCAAATGCGGAGATAAAGGGAAGGAAAAAAAAAACGCGCAAACCGAGCGAATGATGAACAGGAGCGCTGACTGCCACTGCGTTTATTGGTCAATGTCACACGCATATATCGACAAGATAATACGTCTGTCGAGAAGTGCTCTCAATCACGTGTCGCATCAGTAAGTTGATAAACCGGCATTAAGACCCAGATAAGAGAATAGGTTTGCTATTTGTTGAAAAGCGCGATTTCCCTATTCTGTAAAGTTACGGATCCTTAACTCAGGCATCTCTCTTTAAATCTCTAAACCTATTACGTCTCTGAAATTTCTATTGTTGCTTAAACGCGATGACTATGCAGCACACATCTCTCTCAAGAGTGCGGCTCGCATCCTACTTTTGATGTTACGCATCGAACTTCCCTGCCGTATCACTGTGGTCGTGGAAGCTCCGGAATAAGCTTGACTGTTCGCGTCCTGTGCGCAAACTTAAACCATCTAGTACAATCGCGAATCTTCTCGAACAATGAAGCGCGGTCTGCGCCGAACATTGCTGACAGACAGTCTTTGTGGGCGCAAACCGATTACAGCAAAATTGAATCTACAAACGTGCGCGTGACGACCCGGGACCTTTTTTCCGCGCCGCATTCCTCGACACCTTCACAAGCGTCGTCCGGAAGGAAAGAGCAGAAACCTTGCTGGAGAGTCGTGCACAGCTGCAGAACGAGCACTTCGGGATGTACACCTCGGAAATGACAGGCCTGTTTCGTCATGCTGACACTACTATGTCCGAGGAGAACGTCATGCTAACCCTCCTATATCACCCATCGAACTTTCCTGCCTTATCACTGTGGTCGTGCAAGCTCCGGAATAAGCTTGACTGTTCGCGTCCTGTGCGCAATCTTAAACCATCTAGTACAATCGCGAAGCTTCTCGAACAATGAAGCGCGGTCTGCGCCGAACATTGCTGACAGACAGTCTTTGTGGGCGCAAACCGATTACAGCAAAATTGAATCTACAAACGTGCGCGTGACGACCCGGGACCTTTTTCCGCGTCGCATTCCTGGACACCTTCACAAGCGTCGTCCGGAAGGAAAGAGCAGAAACCTTGCTGGAGAGTCGTGCACAGCTGCAGAACGAGCACTTCGGGATGTACACCTCGGAAATGACAGGCCTGTTTCGTCATGCTGACACTACTATGTCCGAGGAGAACGTCATGCTAACCCTCCTATATCACCCATCGAACTTTCCTGCCGTATCACTGTGGTCGTGCAAGCTCCGGAATAAGCTTGACTGTTCGCGTCCTGTGCGCAATCTTAAACCATCTAGTACAATCGCGAAGCTTCTCGAACAATGAAGCGCGGTCTGCGCCGAACATTGCTGACAGACAGTCTTTGTGGGCGCAAACCGATTACAGCAAAATTGAATCTACAAACGTGCGCGTGACGACCCGGGACCTTTTTCCGCGCCGCATTCCTGGACACCTTCACAGGCGTCGTCCGGAAGGAAAGAGCAGAAACCTTGCTGGAGACAACGAAACGGATAGTCGGGCTAGTTGGTCTTGATTCATACTGGATGGAATTGCACAGCGCGAAATACAGGACGAAACACTTGAAGAAGTACACACGGACAGCGCTGGAGAGTCGTGCACAGCTGCCGAACGAGAACTTCGGGATGTACACCTCGGAAATGACAGGCCTGTTTCGTCATGCTGACACTACTATGTCCTAGGAGAACGTCATGCTAACCCTCCTATATCACCCATCGAAATTTCCTGCCTTATCACTGTGGTCGTGCAAGCTCCGGAATAAGCTTGACTGTTCGCGTCCTGTGCGCAATCTTAAACGATCTAGTACAATCGCGAAGCTTCTCGAACACTGAAGCGTGGTCCGCGCCGAGCATTGCTGAGAGTCTTTGTGGGCGTAAACCGAATACAGCAAAATTTAAACTACAAACGCGCGTGGCAAATATATGCAAGTCTCTCTCTCTCTGTGTGTGTGTGTGTGTGTGGCACCACTCGTGTTTCATATTGCTCTTGCCTCCAACGTTACCCTTATCAACGCACTTGGTGCTCTACGCTGCACATCGTACACTACGTGTCATGCCAGCAGCGTAGCCAGAAATTTTTGCTGGGAGGGAGGGGGGCTTGGGTTCAACCATCCATCCTTAGTGCGTGTATGTTCGTGCGTGAGTTTGTATGTGTGCGTGTATTCAGAGACATGCTAAAGTAAAAAAATCTGGGAGGGGGGGGGGGCAGGACTAACAAACCCCCCCCTGCCTACGCCAGTGTCTCATGGCGTTTCATGCATGACAGGCGTGCTATGCTGTACAGTAGTGCGGATAGCAGAAGGCCACACCCAAGGGGTGCCCCCTGTCACAGCCCCTCAGTTAAACGTCTTTGATTACATTAAATTAACGAAAAGACAAACGAGAATAGAGAAAGTGAACAAAATCTTCCGAGTCCAATTGCTTAACAGTGAAGTAACTGGGCGATCAAAAAAGAAAGGCCGTTGGGGATGGGTGTTGTTGAAACGGCAACATAAAAACGGACTCTGTTTTACGAGCGGCCAACGGAACGCGAAACGGAGCGGTTCAACCAACAACACCTGGTGGCGTTGGTTCAACGCGGCTCACAGCGAGAGAGAACCGACGCTCAGTGAGCGAGAGAGAACCACAGCTCAGTAAGTGAGAGAGAACCACCGCTCAGTGAGCAAGAGATACGGAGGAAGGCGAAGGCGAGAGAGAACCGCCGCTCAGTGAGCCGTCTCCCAAAGAACCGGCGCTCACTTTTACTGAGCCGCAGATTACTCGTTCTTTAAAAAGAGCCGCTCAAAAGGTCCGCCTGAACGACCCATCTCTAAGAGGAAGCGAGAAGTACTGAGAGAGAGAGAGAAAAAAAAGAAAGGGAACGATACAAAGAGCAAGAGCGAGAAACAAGGAGATAGAGAGAGAAAGAAACAGAAGAAAATGAAAAAAGGGTAACCATAACCATGTATCGTATAGTGTAGCACAGGGTGGGAAAGAGAAGAAGTGAGATGGTACAAGTTTAGCCAAGCGAAGACCAGCTAGTTGCCAAGACCAGCTAGTTGACAAGACCAGCTAGTTGACAAGCTGGGTTTTTTTGTTTGTTTTTTTTTACTTCGAGAATCACATATGCTTTAGACCATATAGTTTCCTATAAATACACTAGAGGTAACTTTGGCGCTAGTGTCTATAGCAACTCACGGCGCTTCAGCCAGCCAGATGGGAATGATGGGTATACACAAATTTGTCTAATCTTCGTTTTTTCGGCGCCATTTCGCTCCGTGTGGCCTGAATCCGCTTGGCCACAAGACGAAGTTCAGCAAAGGTTTAGCAGTTACGCTCCACCACCTTGACCTTATTAGGCTCACCGATTCAAATCGGGACACCAAGTTCACAATGGTCCGTTCTTTTATTCGAAACAAGACCATAACGCAGCAATAAACAAAGCCATATGTGCGTTCGAATGCGCAAGCACGAAGACCAGGCACATTGGTGTACAACCCATCATTCCCATGGTGGCTGAATGATCGCAGCGCCAGAGTCCCCTCTAGTTAACTTTAGGAAACTCTCTGCTTTAGACGAACTATAGGAACAAGAACAAGTGTATGTTTGGCTAGTCTGTTTCTCTCAAGATTCGTGTTTGACAGTGCAAAAAATTATGCAGTTGAACTCGCACTGAGTGCTGTAGGAAGTTCGGAGAAGTGATTGGTATTTCCTTCTGCGACGAAATTAAAGAGCGTGTGTTGGGGGGGGCTAGTTGGTAAGAACATAAGCTGCGCTTGGGATGAAACACTAGAGTAGAAGTCGACAAGACGAGTCTGAGCGGCGATGAAGGATCTGCATTCCTTCATGGGCAAGCGCGCCTCGGCGTTCCAACCGTGTAGCCTGCTAGGCCTCCATGGCGGGAACGGAAACCTTGATTTGTAATGCACTGGCACCCTCTCCCTTCCTCTAGCTCACTCTTACGTCCCACCTCCTTATCACATTTAACGTTACCGTCCAAATGCTATACTATGCTATGCACGGCTATGCTATGCTCTCCCCTCCTCCTCACCATCGCTTACCTTTGCCGCAAACTTACTGTACATGGCAATGCTATGCTTTACCCTCTCCCTTCCTCATTTCCTTGCTCCTCACCCTCAATTCTATTTCACCACCCCTTGCCATAATTGGCACTATACATTGCTTTGCGTACGTGACGCCAAGCGGCGACATAAGATCACAGCATATTTCCTTCCTCTTCCACCTCGCTGCTATCGTTCCCTCCTCATCAGCCCCACTTTCCTTTCCCACACCCGTGCTATACATGGCAATGCTAGAGATGGCTATGACAGCAGCATACAACAGCTCGCCCCCCTACAGTGCACTACACTTAACATCATCAAGGCGCTCGAAGAACAAGAGGAAGGAGACTTGGCGCGAGCGCGGCTCAATATGCTACAGATGGCCATGCTATTCATGGTTTTGCCTGCGACGACAGCATACGATGACAGCGTACCACACCTCGGGTCCCTAAAGTGCTCCGCACTTAAGAAAAGCCAAACAAATAGGACAGTTTACGGTGGACAAACGCAAATACGTTCAAAATAAATGGCGTTTGTCGCCTATAAACTGTTTTCCTCCTTATGCTGATATCCAAGAATTGTAAAGGAATAACATTTTGCTTCAAATTACTGAGACTTCGAGGATGCATTCATTTCGGCTGCAAACATGCGCTTGTATGCAACGGATAGATATGACCTGACTAAGGTCAATCGTCATCAGATTAACGGCGGACGAATAGGTCCTAGAGGACTCTGTTTTCATTTAAATATGGCGTTCGGCGAAGTAATACTAGTGTACCACTCTCGCGAGCGCGCCAGCGTCCTTACGCGTTCAAGCGTATGCAAGTAAACCTATACCATTCTACGTGAATGCCAACTGCAGTGAGCCGGCACGCTACGACACGGCTGGGCTTCCTTTGCAAGCTTGGAAGGCCTGTGCGAGGAGATTATACACGCTTATTTCAATTGTCCTAAAATATAGATTCGTGTAACACACATTGCATAGCTGCTTGAACGAAATTAGTGAGCGACTAGTGTTCCATGTCGCCGCGAAATAATACACAACCACTGTTGCTTACCTTCCAGCAGCTCAATAGCCTCTCCGCGAATCGTCTTTGTGAACGCCAGCTGATGCTTGCACACTTCTTTCGGCGTGCCCTGGGAGTAATAAAATATGACAGCTCGGTGAGTTTGCAATGTCTTAAAGATCAAGTTCCCAGTTTCGCGAAATCGCCTGTCTGTAGCGGCTTTAGTTCCCTGTGAACCGTAGGTTAACCACACCCGCGACGGCGGTCTAGTGGTTATGTGGTTATGGTGCTCGACTGCTGATCCGCAGGTCGCGGGATCGAATCCCGTCTGCGGCGGCCGCGTTTTCGATGGAGGCGAAAATGCTCGAGGCCCGCCTGCTTGGATTTACGTGCACGTTAAAGAACCCCCAGGTGGTCGAAATTTCCGGAGCCCGCTACTACGGCGTCTCTCATAATCATATTGCCACGAGCGTTTCTTTTACTGCATTCGGTTTCCGCCCACAAAGACTATCAACAGTACTCGGCGCAGACCGCGCCTTAGTGTTCCAGAAGCTTCTCGGTTGTAGTAGATCGTTTTGTTAAGATTGCACGCAAGACGCTAACACTCAAGATTATTCCAGAGTGTGCGCGACGACTAGTGATAAGGCTCGAATATTCGACGCGTGAGTTATAAAAGCCGGCGCGATCCAACGATGTTTAGTTGATCGACGGCCGACGCTCTGTTCGCCGCTATCAGTGCAGTGTGTATTACTGTAATCTGACTTTCTGTTTACCGGCCACAAGTTCGGCCTAATAAACAGTTTCATTTTGAACCCACCGAGATCTGCCTTCGTCGACGTCACGACCACGTGACATCTGGTGGAGGTGCTGCCTCTTTCATGTACCGGACGCCCCCGTCAAGCCGTGAACCGAGCCCACGTCGCGACGAAGCCATCGACACCACCAGTGACGGTCGAGCCAGCCGCAGGCTGAAAGGACTACCCCCGCAGCACGGGCTACTGCCGGACAAGCCGAAAGCTACGGCAGCGAAGACGAAAGGCACGATGACCACCGCTGTGTCCCCTGCAACCGTCGTGATGCAGCCACCCAGAGAGCCACCGACCTTTCACGCATCGCCTAGCGAAGACCCCGAAACATGGCTAGAGACTTACGAACGAGTCGCGACCTTTAACAACTGGGACTCCGAGGAAAAACTCCGCCGCGCCTACTTCTACTTAGAAGACGCCGCGAGGACGTGGTTCGAAAACCGCGAAACCACGCTACAAACCTGGGATCTCTTTCGGACGACGTTCCTAAGTACCTTCACGAGCGTCGTCCGCAAGGAACGTGCCGCAACTATCCTGGAAACACGTGTGCAGCTTCCCAATGAAAATATTGCCATCTACACGGAGGAGATGACGCGCTTGTTTCGCCACGCCGACCCCAACATGACTGAAGAGAAGAAAGTGCGCTTCCTTATGAGGGGTGTTAAGCAAGAACTCTTTGCCGGATTGATCAGGAACCCGCCGAAGACGGTCGCAGAATTCGCGTCCGAAGCCTCGACAATCGAGAAGACGCTCGAGATGCGCACACGGCAATACAACCGCAGCTTCTCGGCTTCAAGCTACGCCGACGTCCAAGCACTAGGAACCGTCGACCTGCGTGAGACGATCCGAGCTATCGTGCAAGAGGAGCTGCGAAAAATTCTACCGTCAGCGCAGCCTCAAGTGGATTCCATCGCTGACGTCGTACGCCAAGAGATCCAGCAATCACTGGGCGTTCCGCAGCCTCCAGAGCCGCAGCTGCAAGCCATGAGCTATGCTGCTGCAGCCCGCCATCACGCTCCTCCTCCACGTCCACGCCAAGACGCCGGATCGCCGCGGTACCGTCACCAGACATCGCCGCCACCGCCACCGACGCCATACCGCCCACCGACGCTATACCGCCCTCCTGCCGGCCAGCGCATCGCCCCGAGGAAGACTGATGTTTGGCGCGCCCCCTGATCACCGTCCCCTCTGCTACCACTGCGGCGAGGCCGGCCATACCTACCGCCGTTGCCAGTACCGACAGATGGGCCTACGCGGTTTCGCCGTCAACGCGCCTCGTCCACAGCGGGGTGAACGACCGCACGACATCGCCGACTACCTCGCACGAGCTCAGTGGACGCCCCGACGACCTTCCCGCTCACCGTCGCCCGGCCGCTACATGTCACCGCACCGCCGGCAGTACACTGGCCCAAACCGGGGCCGATCTCCTAGCCCTTACCCGGAAAACTAAGGGCAGCAACCGATGGAGGTGCGGTTGCTGTACGACGAACTACCGAAGATCCTCCGCCGCCGACGACGACGCCGCGACGAGACCCCAGGAACCCGCCGCAACCCGAAGGAAGCCCTGACGTCGAAACTTTGCGGCCTGCAGAAGACCTGAAGAGGCAACATCGAAGCAGCGGTACAAACCACGAGCGTTTCTTTTACTGCATTCGGTTTCCGCCCACAAAGACTATCAACAGTACTCGGCGCAGACCGCGCCTTAGTGTTCCAGAAGCTTCTCGGTTGTAGTAGATCGTTTTGTTAAGATTGCACGCAAGACGCTAACACTCAAGATTATTCCAGAGTGTGCGCGACGACTAGTGATAAGGCTCGAATATTCGACGCGTGAGTTATAAAAGCCGGCGCGATCCAACGATGTTTAGTTGATCGACGGCCGACGCTCTGTTCGCCGCTATCAGTGCAGTGTGTATTACTGTAATCTGACTTTCTGTTTACCGGCCACAAGTTCGGCCTAATAAACAGTTTCATTTTGAACCCACCGAGATCTGCCTTCGTCGACGTCACGACCACGTGACAATATTGTGGTTTTGGGACGTGAAACCCCACCAATTATTATTTTTAGGTTAACTACGCAACTGGCGGTGCCAGAAATGTTTACATCCGCACTTGAGGCTGATGTAAGCCGGGAAACGTTCCAGTGCAGGGGGAGGAAGCGCAAATTATGTTCCGTACGGCGAGTGTTGAACACTCGCTGTCATCTATGAAATCCTGTATGAAAGCGTTATCGCAGTGACGACAAAATTCGACAGTCAAGGATAATTGCATGGGTACATGTCGCTGCCACAAGCCTATACATGACATTTGGCGTCGTGGTAAGGTTATTTATGACCTTGCGAGGGCAGAGTTATATGTGTGTCGACTCCATTTACCATCAAATCAATTTGCCTGGATCGGCATGGCAGTAGTTTTCTCATTAGCTGCCTTAGTACAGCACATAAGAGAAAGGTGACAGTAGTACAATCTTCGAAAAGAAATTATTCAAATTGTTTCGCGATTTCCTTTCAACAAGCAAGCCTAATGCGTCCCAAACATGTTTCAAGTAATTCCTGTGAGACATAGCGTCGTAATGTATCGCCGTCAGCTTTGCGGACACCGCCGTCCAGACCTCCGGTAGCAACGCAATCCGTAAACGCTAAAGGCGCATTACCTCCTCGCTGCGCAATGTCATTCACTTACCAGAGTAGGCTGTTCTCCGCCGGAGTCCAGCGCTGTCTTGAAGGCGGCAGAGCAGTGCTCCTTGTGACCCATAAGGCTACGGAGGAGATGCCACGCGACGACCTTGCGTGAAGTCATGCGCATGTCCTGGCCACTGAGAGCAGCACCGGCTACACTGATAATAGCTTCGGTTGTGTTGACGCCGTCACGGAAGTCGTAATCAGTGCGTCCGTGCTGCCGGATGGCGGCCAGCCATAAATCTGTGAAGAAAACCCGGTCGTCAACTTCGTTGCAGGAACCCCTTACGCAAAATGTAACCAGATGGTAAATGCCTATTGTATGGTTATGCCTTCCCGCCCATTTACGCATTTCCTGTGATCTGTAAACCCTCCTCTTCATAACAATTACCGGAGTATGCAGGTTGAGCCAACGATGATCATAATTTCTTTTTCCCTGCCCTTTTAAACGAAGCGTCAAGAAACATTCACCTCGCCTATTTGCCATGATCAGCGCAATGAGATCTATTTGTCTCTAGTATTTCGGCTAATCCTTCTTGTTCACTGCTAAAGCTTCTACTGATATTTTGCATAGTTAGTTATTGATACGGATCTAACGGAAATGCTAGTACGAATGTCCTACCTCGTTTTCTGTTTAGCCAACACATTAGGCTCCTCGTGATTCAATTGAACGAGTAATACACAAGGACACAAGAAGGGACACGAAGTTGAGACGAGCGTTAATCCTCCTTTGCTTTGTCGGCAACGTGCATGTGAACCCCTTTTGAAAGGCAATTCAGTGTTGCACCACAACCACAATAAGGCAACAAGCTGTACCGTGTTTCTTTATATTCATCACACAGCCTTTCGCGAAACTTCACTCTTTGCATTGGTTTTTTGTAGCAGATAACCTGGCGTCTTCTGTTTTCTCATCATGAAGGATTGAGTTTGAACATGCATCACATAATCTTAAGCTTACTATTCAGAGTTGTTCATTAACTGCGTCGTTTGGTGATAACAAGGCGTAGGTTTCTGAGAATAAATTTTAGTTTGAAGTCAACGGTCGTCTGGTCTTTCTGTTCATTCTTGTGTCCTCGTCTTTTATGCTCATAAGTACTACGGACTATGAATTCCTTCAAACTAGCCCAAATTTCAGTCCTTGAGACCGCCTCATTATAACGAATGGCTGTCCAGTCAGCACTGCCGTCCGCTTTTACATTCTAAACGCCGTGCTGTATATAGCAGTAGAGATATGAAATGTTGGTACTGCGAAACCAGCATGGCCAGCATTACCGTGTTCACAAAGCCTCGAGACATTCAGCAGTGCGCACATGGACTGGAAAGTTCCTTACCTATAGAGCCTTTTTTATTTCCTTGATACATTCCTTTTATTGTGGAGAGCGTTTTTATTAGCCAAAAGCTCATTCCGTGCTCCTCAGCCCCACGTGCGATAGCAACACGAGACTCGGTATAAAACTCTATACGTGAAAGACGCTAAGAAACTTTCGTATAACGCTTTACGTTCCTGGATGTACAAAATTCACGCATGGCACAGGTGACGACAGGTGCCAGACATACAGAATTGTTAGTCATTGTTCCGAAGTTTTTGTCGGAATTTTTCGCGCACATTTGTGGATGTGTAGCCCAAGCTGCTCTTACACTCGTACTTCTCATGCATGTGCACATGCACGCCAATTTACGCTACCCAAAGGCTCTCGTATTTGTGGAGTAAGTATACAGAACGTGAAAAAAACACTTCAAAAATTCGTGCCGCAAACGAAAAGTGGGGCACTGTCGCGGGAGCATTTCTATATTCCGAACCATGAGGCCATCTTAACAATAAATCACCAGGAGATTACGCACTAGTCTTTAGCCGTATAGTAACAACATCGAATGTTCTATCTGCATCTGAAACCGGGTAATACGCCAATAATGGAGTCGCTGAGCCTTCTGTATAATACTGCTAGAGTGCACCCACCACATGCTCACAACTGCGACTGCATCACCCTAGAAACATCGAGCTACTATATAACGCAGTCTTCAGAGCAATATCTGCCTTGTGGCTTAGGAATAGATCCATAAGATTGTCATTGTAACGTTAGATCTTTTGAGGCAGGAACCACCCACTGGCCGATATCCGCTGATAATGTGTCCAACAAAACAATTTGCTTAAACGTTTTTTTTTACAAAAAGCTCTAGGATTAAATACAGTATTGAACACACGCTATATTATCTTATGCACCTATCGTTAATTGGAGCCGGGTACTTTGCCTTTCTCTAATCATTCATTGCCGTGTCATCAAAAGTAGCATGTCAGAAATAAGCAGAAACCACATGCACCAACCTGGCGACACTTCGACCATCTTTGCGACGACATCGATGGAAACAAGTTCCCATTGCTGCGGCGCTTGGCTCAGTGCATCCTGGTAAGCCTCTGCGACTGAGATCACAATACGTTCGTTAGCGTAGAGTCAGACGGTAGATAAACGTTTCAGCAAAATAGTGTTTTAGACTATGAGTGAGCTTCTGGCTAGTAGCCATCAGCTCACTCTCGACTGCCTCACGTCATGGTCATACGAGCAGCAGGAGCGCATGTTTAAAAAAGAGTTCTTGAACCTCACATGCGCGCTTCCATTGCCGTCTTGAATACCTTACACAAATGGTGCGTGCACTGGCATTCTGTTACTGTCATTTTGCCTAGCGCTAATCTTCAGGGAGGCCACATGGTCTGCCGCGATGGTGTAGCGGTTACGCTGCTCGGCTGCTGACCCGAAGGTCGCGGGTTCGATACCGGCCGCGGCGGTCGCATTTCGATGGAGGCGAAACGGCAGAGGTCCGTGTACTGTGCAATGTCAGTGCACGTTAAAGATGGTCAAAATTTCCGGATCCCCCCAACTACGGCGTCCCTCATACCGTAGTTTTAGGACGTAAAATCCTAGATATTATCAGGCAGCTCGTATGGACTGACCCAAATGGAAGAATAATAGCTTCAGGATGTTTTCCAAAAGAAAGTTAACGGTTTAATCTTACATGTGGGAGAGAGATTAAAGGATCAAGCGCTCGCACTTCTAAGTTTCCTCGAGATCCACGATTGAATGTAAGCCCGGCCATTTCGCTTTTTACCCGCTGCTCATAGGCGTGCGCAGGGTTTCCCTTCAGGAAGGGTGAAGGTTCGTCGCAGCGGCCCCCCCGCCCTCCCTATTATGTCGATGTATGGCGCTGACATTGCACCCCCCTCCCCCAAATCGCAGCCCCCCTCCCTTTTATGTCAATGTATGGCGCTGACTTTGCGCCCCCCCTCTCACCACCCTGCCCCCCCCCCCCCCCCAGCGCACGCCTATGCTGCTGCTATTTCCTCACTAAATTATTTTTAGAATCTGGAATTTATAGCTGTTCTGGATGATTAAAAAGTTACAATATTCAATAAAACATATCTCGCTGCTTGTCTATACTTCGCATCGCGTGTTCGTAATCCTAATTCTAGATTTCTTTATGTAGACAAAGACCGGAGTTTTCATTTGTCTTTTAAAATGTGCTTCGAGGTTCTGAAGTGCTTTTGTACTTCCTGCTACTAAGGCAGTCTGTGCTGTTGGAAACAACCGAAAACAATTACAGTTCGCAGCGTCATCGAGCCGTCGTGTAACTGCATTTTTAAAGGAAACAACAAGCTTAGATGGCACACCGGCGCAGCCCCGAAATTTTTTAAAATTTTACCTGTGTGCACAGACGCAAACGCACGCACGAACATATGTTGAGTATGGGTAAACAACCCCCCCTCCCCCCCCCCCCCCCAAAAAAAAAAGTTCGAGGTCCTTGTACTTAGATGTAGGTGCACGTTAAAGAACCCCAGGTGGTAGAAATTTCCGGAGCTCTCCGCTACATCGCCTCTTATAATCATATCGTGGTTTTGGGACGTCAAACTCCAACAATTATTAATTAATATCACGACCCCCCCTCACCCGAGCACAGGCCTAACCATTAACGATGCCAGAAGACAGCCATTTTTATGTGCATCGAGACGTTGCCTTTGGCATCCTGTCTGGTTATATAAAAAATGTTGTTCTGGCTTTGGTAACGTAGAAGTAAGTAAATAAATTACTTCAAAAACAATATTATGGCTTCAGCTACCAGTGAGTTTGAGATGATGGTGCTTACTTTTTTTGTCTTGCGCTATTAGATCAGCTATCAGCTGCTCAACTTCGTTGTCTTTCACATTCAATCCGTAGGTTTCCAAGCAGGCCTCGTAATAGGGCTTCCAGTTCTCCTCCAGTAACCTTCTTCCATCGTGCAAAGAGTTCCGAGGCAGGTCCTGCTGAGATCCATCTGCATATTGCGACCAATGCCGAAAGTATCTCACAAGCGGCACATTCATACATCTACTGTAACATTCTTTTGCTACCCCTTAGCTATGTGAAAGTTTTTTGTGTTTATGAGTTGGTAATTCATTACGTACAATGTTTCTATTGCTTTCCCTCCTCTTCTAAGTCAATGATAGCGAATATTCCTCTCGCATGTTTATCTGACAACACGGTGCGCGCCCGCTATCCTCGTTCTGGTGCCATGACGAAGAGACTGCGTGTTGTGAAGCTCGGGGACCGTAGCCCAGCCGTTGTTCAGTAGTCTAAACCCCAACAATCGCTTTCTTTGCCCAGATTTTCGCGAACAGTGAACTTCACCTCGTAACAAATCACCCCAGCAGTGTTCAAACAATTTCTTTCCCTCTTGAAGCTCAGTTGTCCTAAAGAAATCTACGTATACGTTACATTTTACTGTAAGTTACGCGTTATTCTTTCCTTAATCATTTATATATGCATTATTACTGCATCCTTTCGCTGGGTAACACTTTTTAGCCGAATAAAAAAGTATTATTCAGAGCAAAGATTTCGAACAAATATGAATGTACATGGCACAAATATGTTGTTATTATTTGTTTACTACTTCAGAATAATAATCAGCTTCATCACAAGCAGGTCTTGGGAGAAAATTTGTTGTACATGTCTTGCGAGATTTTAACGACAAATTGAAGTCACACTGAAGTCATGAGTAAGTGTGCCTATAGAAGACTAGGATACCTGTAACGTATTCTACGCTTTGCCCCAACTAACACAAGATTCCTGACTTATAAAGCCCTCGTTCGTCCAATACTCATGTACGGCTCTGTCATATGGAATGCTAAAAAAATATCTGACATCAAAAAAATTTAATCTGTCCAGAAGAAAACAGCACGCTTTATATGTCGTCGCTACGACAGGTGTATTTCACCTAGTTGTCCTCTTCATAGTGACCAGCTTACTCTCTGTTCTCGTAGTCACGTTGAATCTTTAAAGTTTCTTTACACTCGTTCACTGTCCACAATTTCCTTTACTAAGCAACTATATCACTCCCGCTAAACTGACATCCACCAGACATCATCATGAGTTGAACATGTCTCCTTTTAATTCACCGAACAAATGCAAAGAATTGCAGTTTTTTAGATGCGAAGCATCTTATTCTCGGGGCTATGTCCGTCCCTCCCGCGTCCGTCCCGCGTCCGGCCACTTTCATGAAGTAGGGAAGCACCCACTATGCGAACGAGGACCCTGTAGTACAATATAAGGCTGTCAACCACCTCTACAGTCACCAGAGTCATGGCCGAGAGCATAGAGAGGCTGCTTAGCAATGGCTGGGCAGGTGGTGTCTGTCGCCCAGGTTGACTCCATTCCTTGATCTTGCTTGCATGTGTTTGGGGGGAGGGGGGGCTTAGTCTGTCCCTCCTTCCCGCTTCCCACACCACCACAGCGCATGCGCGACCCCTCCCCCCTCTCCTACGCTCACCCCCTTTCTTTCCTCTAGGAATCCTCTACACTACGGAGCGGCGCCCGCGTCCTACACCCCGAACAGTGCATGCGCGTCCCCTCCCCCTCTCTCTCCTCTCCTAAGCTCACCCCCCTTTCTCTACTCTAGGAATCCTCTACTCTACGGAGCCCGCGTCCCGCAACCCCACAGCGAATGCGCGTCCTCTCTCCTACGCTCACCCCTTTCTCTCCTCTAGGAATCCTTTACTCTACGGAGCGGCTCCCGCGTCCCACCTCCCCGCGTTCTCTCCTCTAGGAATCCTCTACAGAGCAGCGCGCATGACAGGTGGTGCGACAGCTGCATACTCCCCTGGGAGCTCGGCGGTATGAAAATGACGGAGCGCGCCTCATTCTCTCTCCTGTGCAGCGCCGCGATGAGCCCCCGGGCCGCTGTCGCGAAGCGAGAGCGGCGACGTTTCTCCCGCTCAAGGTAACCATCTCCCCCACTGCTTCGCATCCACACATGGTCCCTTTAGCGGGAGATGGGGAAGCTTTTTTGTCCGCAAATATAGAATGCGTTGCCTAGCAATGTTAAATCTTCACCACGTGATGAATTCATTTTGTACATTAATAACCATTGACCTTCATGCTCTGTACATTTTGTGTTGT
>JALIZH010021169.1:0-39827 GCA_030522465.1 Rhipicephalus appendiculatus | reverse complement strand
CTGAAATCACATGAAACGCAGAGCAGTACGCGTGAATATTGGTGAAGACGACCAGGTTAACCAAGTGGAACTCTTTGAAAGGCGTCCTTGGCGTCAAGACTACGTGGCGCATCCCACAACCCCCTGATCGAGCACAGCAAGACAAGGGGAGAGCAGCAATGGAACCTCAAGGGGAGCACTCCCCGGTTATGTAGTGGTAGCTCAGGGCCGAGGATCGGCCGGGAGCCCTCAAATAGGACACGGAGGCAGGTAACCAGAAACACACTTTTACTTGATGCAAGCTGCGGCTGTACTGAGCCGCTGCGACGGGGGTAGTGCGAGACATGTGCGATCCCCAGACTCTTCTTCTTTGTAGTCCTCCATGGGCGCTACTCGCGCCCGTAACCCGTACTGCCCTTTCTTCCACGGCAGCCGGTAGCCGCGCGGGTGGCCCACTATGGGCTACCGGCGTGAATAGCACCCATAAAGAAGAAGATTCTGGAGCTCGCGCTCGCCCGCTACTGGGTTCAGTCCAGCATCAGCTTGTTTCAAATAAACATCTGTTTCTGGTTAGCTACTTCCGTGTCCTCTTTGAGGACCCCGCCCGACCGCCGGCCCTGAGCCCACATTTGGCGCCTCACGTTAGGAGCCCGTGTGGGAGATCGCCGCGTCTGAGACCCATTGGAGGGGATTGACCGATAGAAGGTGAATTCTTCCCGTACTTTCTACTTTGTATAATTCCTATATCCGCTAGTTAATTAATTACTGACTTGAAGTGCCAATTACCAGTAATTAGATATGTAATGCAGGCAAAATTTAGCAATAGATTATTTTAGTTGCAGTGATATAGTCCTGAACGGCAAAGTAAACATCCCTATGGCTGAACCCCAGAGTATTGGCCCCCAAAAGAAAGGACAACAGGTTCTGATAATTCGAGGCCCAGTTTTCGAAGAGGTGGTGCTAGTATGCTCTTCCTGATGGCACTGAATCGACGTCAAGATATAAAAAAAATTTGGGAGACCCTAAGCTTCACCATTAAGAGTTGAACGCGATAGCGATATCTTGTTCCTATGCGTACTTCAATCACTTAGTGCATACTATATAATGGGTAGCATGCTTTGAACCACGAGCAATTATGCGCGGGAAATGTTTTCGAACTTGCTATGCACCCACTACGTGGTCTAAGGGAATACGCGCAGTAACGTGTGTGCCTTTTGTAATGGGTGGCCGGCTTTGAACCACGACGTCATTATGCTATTCACATGTTCTGACGCCCGATGGCAATGTACGCTTGTACGACGCAATATTACTGCAATATTACATGTTGTATATTGCAGCAATATTCATATATTCATTCATATATTCACGCTCTTCATATATTCATTCGGTTCGGGTTGAGGGTGTTTTGTGCGCTTGCTCATCGTCGGCAGACATCGTTACTTTACGAGAATATTATAGGTTACCATATCCCGAGCTCAGCGTTCGCGGGAGAGCGTTAAAAAATTCCAAGGGTGTACAATAAATATTTCGATGAAATAATGCGGTTTTATCATGGCAATATTATCTTTTTGTGGGCACCAGCACCTCTGGATATAATACCGACTTTTTTTCAAAGTTTTTAAACATGTGTAACATTTCTTTCGATCAACTTAATAATTTTTTGTATTGCTTTTTTTTTTGTTACAGACTAGTTATGTGTCCCTAGAAGATGGCAGCAGTGCTAAAGACGCCATGCAGAGGGAGCTCCAGCACATTCTGGTCGCACAGAAGTACTCCTGGGCCACTGAGAACAAATTTGCATTTAAAAACCTGGAAAATGTGCTGCTCTTTCTGCTTGGTAAGCATCAATACAAAACAAATAGTTGTTTTCTCTCCTGCTCTGGTTTTCAGTGGCAACATCGTTATTGTGAGTTTTAGTGTTATATAGACTTCTTCATGTTGTGATATCTTGGCTGCAGTTCTTTAGAAAATGTTTCACCATGACCACAATATTGTACATATTGCATCACTGGTGTTTGTTTCGAAACTTGTCCAACTGATACTATTTCTTTCAGTTTTTATGTGCTGCCTCCCTGAATAATGCGACTTGCGCCATCAGGACCAAGAATGAGCATTGAGACAAATAGTTTCACTGCTAGCATATGTTCACCAGTTCAATGCTGGATAATCTTATTTTCCGTTCTATCAGCTTTCCTATTTGTAGGAGCTGAGAACCAGAGCACATAAACAATTTCATCGTTTAACAGCCAGCTGCACAGCTAAGTGGCAGGACTGTCAACACGCAACAGAATCTAGACAGCAGCTATAACCTTAGTAAACAATAGTGAATCGACTATTCCAGCAACGTTCATCAATTTTATATAAAAGGACATACATACAGGAAGCAAACGAAGACACTATGAAGTGTTCGTGCCCCAATCCTGCTTCCATAGTGCTATCAGAAAAAAATGACCTTTTATCATTTAAAATAACGTATTTTCTGGAAAAGGGCGCCAGGAAAGAATAAGGGGGTAATTTTTTTATTCTATTTCTTCGTATTTTGTTTCATATTGATGGGATTCCATGAATTTCCAAGCTGCTCCAATTATAAACTTATAGATGAAAGTGAAAAAGAAATGTATCACGCTCTCCCATCAACTCTGGTTTTCTTCTTGTCTGTCCAGTTGCTGTAATC
Organism: Rhipicephalus appendiculatus; assembly: GCA_030522465.1. Taxonomy (NCBI): domain Eukaryota; kingdom Metazoa; phylum Arthropoda; class Arachnida; order Ixodida; family Ixodidae; genus Rhipicephalus; species Rhipicephalus appendiculatus. The sequence continues at coordinate 37,174 of JALIZH010021169.1, read as the reverse complement.
CTCGTGATCATGCATAACCAATTAGTCTTCTGAAAATGTTCCCACTGTGTGTTTTTGTTGAAAATTGGTGAAAGAGAGTGCCTCCGAGATGACTGACTTCCGAGGAGAAACTCGCGATTTTTTGTCTTATTGTATTTCACAGGTGAAAAGCGTACCCTGTTCAATAAAACTGACGCAGCTTTTCGGACGTAACAGAAAGGCGGCTCATGTTCGCTTGAGATCAATAAGGTGCACTTATGCAAAGAAGGCGTGCCACTATGATGGAAGACTTCAACAGAAGCCTAAGCAACATCTTCAGGGTAGCCACCAAGAAGCTCGCTGGACATACTTGTGCGCGCAAAGCCTTGCTTACTCGGTACATTTGAACAAAAAACATTCGGCAGATTCAACGCACCATGGGAATCGATGTTATGCGAAACATGCGGAGGAAGGTTACTGTGGTGTAATTTTTTATTGAGCTAAACGTTACGAACTGACGCTGAAGATATGTAGAAATGTTGTATGCACACACATATGTTGAATAGTCGCATATGTTTTACAGAACCAGTTGTTTAAGGTAGCGCAACGATGCCAACAGCAACATGTCTATTACCGACACTACAAGTGGTAAGCTGATATGTAGCGCTTGTGCTTGTGAGGACTTTAGCCCTGGCTAGTGCTACGTAGACCAATTTCAATGTATGGCGCTTAAGTATACAATTGACGCTAAGCTGACGTGATGCCTGTATCATAGGCGTAGGCCTACATATGTACTCCTTATAAAATTAGATAACCAGCACTACAACCACAACTGATGTTTCACGAAAATTACGCATGCATAGAGTCGTTTTCCAAAGCCGTTTCGAGACCTGGCGTGGCTCTGTGGTAGAATACTTGAATGTCACGCAGAATGCTTGGATTCGATTCCTGCTGGGACCCTGATATTAATTCTTTGCATTCGTCCAGTCAATGCTGACGATGTCTGTTTTTTAAATGCGAAGCATTTCTTAGCGAACTTCGGCGACTTTGAGCGTATCCATCTATCTAGCTATCTATCTATCTCGCCGCCTACGAATTTGTGCTCTCCTGGCCGTATGGTTAATGGGATTTATACCATAACATGACTGTATGACGAACCTAAATGGCTGGTCATATCATGAAAATCATGACTAACTTGTCATGAAAAGTATGATTTACATGCCACGCTCATGGCGCGCTCGCGGCCGTTTCGTTAGTTTGAGATACGCCAAATTTGGGATTGAGTGACGTGACTGTAGGACGAACATAAATGACCGGTGGTAATATGCAAATAATGACGTGCATTTCATGAACAACATGATTAACATGCTACACTCATGGCGTGCTCGCGGCCGTTTCGTTAGCTTGATATACAGCAAATTTGGTATTGAGCGACATGGCTGTATGACGAACATAAATGACAAGTGGTAATACGGAAATCATGACATGTCATGTCCGACATGACTTGCATGCCACGCTCATGGCGCACTCACGGCTGTTTCGTTAGCTTGATATACACCAAATTTGGTATTGAGCGATATGGCTGTATGACGAACATAAATGAAAAGTGGTAATAAGTAAATCATGACTTGTCATGTGCGACATGACTTGCATGCCACGCCCATGGCGCGCTCGCGGCCGTTTCGTTAGCTTGAGATACACCAAATTTGGTATTGGGTGACATGACTGTATGACGAATATAAATGACAAGTGGTAATATGGAAATCATGAGTTGTCATGTGCGACATGACTTGCATGCCACGCTCATGGCGCGCTCGCGGCCGTTTCGTTAGCTTGAGATACACCAAATTTGGTATTGGGTGACATGACTGTATGACGAATATAAATGACAAGTGGTAATATGGAAATCATGAGTTGTCATGTGCGACATGACTTGCATGCCACGCTCATGGCGCGCTCGCGGCCGTTTCGTTAGCTTGAGATACACCAAATTTGGTATTGAGTGACATGACTGTATGACGAACATAAATGACAAGTGGTAATATGGAAATCATGAGTTGTCATGTGCGACATGACTTGCATGCCACGCTCATGGCGCGCTCGCGGCCGTTTCGTTAGCTTGAGATACACCAAATTTGGTATTGAGTGACATGACTGTATGACGAACATAAATGACAAGTGATAATATGGAAATCATGAGTTGTCATGTGCGACATGACTTGCATGCCACGCTCATGGCGCGCTCGCGGCCGTTTCGTTAGCTTGAGATACACCAAATTTGGTATTGAGTGACATGACTGTATGACGAATATAAATGACAAGTGGTAATATGGAAATCATGAGTTGTCATGTGTGACATGACTTGCATGCCACGCTCATGGCGCGCTCGCGGCCGTTTCGTTAGCTTGAGATACACCAAATTTGGTATTGGGTGACATGACTGTATGACGAATATAAATGACAAGTGGTAATATGGAAATCATGACATGTCATGAGCGACATGACTTGCATTCCACGCTCATGGCGCGCTCGCGGCCGTTTCGTTTGCTTGATATACACCAAAGTTGGTATTGAGTGACATGTCTGTATAACGAACATAAGTGGCAGGTGGTAACATGAAAATCTTAGCATGCATGCCACCTACAACGCCATTTACATGTCACGCTCATGGTGCGCTTGCGTCCAGTTCGCTAGCTTGATATACACCAAAATTGGTATTGTGTGACGTGACTGTACGACGAACATAAATGACAGAACCTAACATGTAAAGCATGACATGCAAATTATGTAAAGCATGATTTGCTCATTCCTGACTGCTTCGCATTACATCGATTCCCACAGTGCGTGGGATCTGCCGGCTTTTCCATAACGCTCTCACGTTTAAATTATCAATGTATGTTCATGCCGTTCCTGGGTAGATATAAACTGTCAATCCCCGGTGGCGCATGCCCCGCATACCGCGGCCCGTGGTATATGGTTATGAGCCACACGTGTCCGGTGGAAAGTGTTTGACGACGTACGGGATAGGATTTTCATGTTATTCGTCTCTTGACCAGGCATACATATTCGTCCAACCCTCTTACCCTCCCATACTAATTTTGGGTTACCCCAAGTTAGTGAGGTGATCACGAGAGCACCCAGACGTTGGCTGATTGATAGATAGATAGATAGATAGATAGATAGATAGATAGATAGATAGATAGATAGATAGATAGATAGATAGATAGATAGATAGATAGATAGATAGATAGATAGATAGATAGATAGATAGATAGATAGATAGATAGATAGATAGATAGATAGATAGATAGATAGATAGATAGATAGATAGATAGATAGATAGATAGATAGATAGATAGATAGATAGATAGATAGATAGATAGATAGATAGATAGATAGATAGATAGATAGATAGATAGATAGATAGATAGATAGATAGATAGATAGATATGGATGTTCAAAGTGCCTGCAGAACGCTAAGAAATGCTTCGCATTCAACTAATATCTTGCATGAGACCTTTGCTGAAGGCGAATTTAAAAAAGAATAAAATATTTTCTGATGATATGATTGCCAGCGCGTTTAAAATGTATTTTAGAGTGCATTTAGCCCATTGATGTGGTGCAACTATGACACCAGAAAGTGCTTCTTTAATCCATCCACGCTCGGATAAATACTAGAGGTGAGAAGTTCATTTACATTTATGGTATGTTCTTTCATGCCAACGCAGAACAATACGTCATACGGTAGCTGAAATTCGCATAGACTACTTACTTTCCCTTCAAGTGAGCCACTTGTCACGGGCAGACGCAGCGACTGTGTTTGGAGAAATTAATGAAGGCTCTTTATATATTCATTCGGTTCGGGTTCAATGTTAATTAGTGGTAGCCGCAAAATGAACCTAGCATAAAACTCCGATACATATGCCAAGTAAAGTAAACACTAGTTTCGTAGGGCATGAAATCTAGAAATGGTATTTCACGGACACGGAAGACACATTCACATCATAGACTAAGCATATTTGCATTGGGATCGTATTTTGGAGAGTGACAGTGAACATGAAATCATTTAATCATTTAAAGAATAAACGGAAATGGTTTTATGAAAATCAGTATTTAGCATATGCGTTAACCTTTCAAAACACTTCCGAGTGGCTAGGGTGTCACTAAGGGTATAGAGCCGCCGAAGAATTCTCGAGAGCTCCTGTGATTGATATCAAATCTTTCATTCATCGTCATTTGATGTGAACAATTACGACCTTCAACATGACCACATAAAAGCGATCGTTTACACAGTAAAGCCTTAAAGAACTAAATGATAGTGAATAATGTTTTGTTAACACAATACAATGTTTTGTTGATAATAAAATGCTTGTTAATACAGTATAACTGAGATTCAAAAACCTTACGCAAACGATTTTGCTTAACATGGACATCAGTCGTCACACTGAAACAAGAAACAATACTTTCAGAATTAACTTTTTAACAAACGTCACTAATTATAATAATAATTCTTAGGGTTTAACATCCTAAAAACAAGATATGATTATGAGAGACGCCGCAGCGGAGAATTCCGGAAATTTCGACCACCTGGGGGTTCTTTGACGTGTGCCTAAATCTAAGCACACGGGCCTCAAGCAGCAAACGTCACTCTTAAGCCACTCTACGAAACTCGGAAGGCTGTCGTGCGGCCAAAAATTCTTTGTCTCCGAAATATTCTAGCAACTGACTCTTTTTCATGGAATGACCAATAGGTATTTGTGGGAGAACAAAATGGCTTGTGAGAATTGCGCGAAGTACTTATTTCCACATATAGGTTAATTTTATAAGCGCCAATCACACAGTAATTATAAGTGCATGAGCAGAAGCAATATAATTCAAAGGTTATCAGTATGCTGAACTAATTCTTGAACTGATTAGTATTCAAACCAAGGGAGGATAGTTCGACACCTATAACATGATATTATAAAATAAAATGTATAGCTCACGCTGTCGCTATTGTTTTTCACGGGTGGACAACATTTTAATAATCGTCGCTCGACGCAACTTTAGGCGGTGCACGCTATCTTCATATTGCCTGGAATGTGCGCATGTTTTTGGTGTTTTCCTTTTGCATTAAGCGAAAGGAACCTCTTTGGCCTCGAGCACCACAGTTGTCACGTTCGATAAACAGCCGCCTACCTGAATTATTTTAATGTGCCCGCACGTGTGTTCCGAGGAGCGCCTGCCATGTAACGTCTTCCGCAAAGGTTCGCATTTTTATAGACGGTTTCAACATTGCTATAGCACCAGCAAGCGCTGTACCCCAAAAGCTTCCGGTCACCTCACTGATCAGCCCCCTAACACCGAAACCGAAAGCGCGTTTTCAAGTTGTTTCAGAACAAGTTTAGTTTTTCAGATAAAAAGGAAGGTGCCTAAAGTTCAAAGTAATCTCTCATAATGTTTGTGTAGCTCAAAAGAACATTTATTTGAAAATATTTTGCTAAACAAAGGAAGTAAAGTGTAGAAAATCAGCGGGCTACTCGATAAGTCTCTTCTTGCCCGCCGATGCTATCACGGCACATACGTGGAGAGAACCGGATGCCGTCGAGGGCCTGTGTTTATAAACCGTGAAAGGGTCCTCTTAAAACCGCAGAAAGAAGACAAAAAAAAACACTAGGCGTGCTCAGCAAGAAACGGGAAATAGTGGATCTCCGTGCTTCCGTTGCTGCGGCACACCTGGCTGAGTAAAGCATGCGATGACCGTAAGCTGCTGGAACACGTGAAAGAAAGAAGTGCGAAGGAAATAAAAGGTGCAGAGCTGGTGGCTGCGTAAGGTCTCCTGCAAGCGGTTTTGTGCGAACAGTATACCGCGTACTTGACAACGCAGCCTATGTTTTTTCGCCAAAACCCTTGATATTTTGAACCGGTACTAAAGGTTATTCCCGTAACCTCCATTTTAAAAGCAAATTTGTGTACCTTTAATAAAGGTTAATATTACGAAGGTTATTAGAAAGCTTTCATTTTATAGGTACACAAATTTGTGACAATGTGTTCCTTTAGCAAACGTTACCGAGCTTACAGTGTACTAGCTGCTGTTTATACTCATTCCTACTACATATATTACCCAAATTTGAATTTAAAGCATACTTTAATGTTCACACTATTACAGGCCGATCTCATTAACGTCTGTATGTTGCAAAATATTTGAACACATTTTACATACCAACATATTTGAATTCCTTGATTCAGACGCCTTCTTTACTCCCCTCCCAGCACGGTTTCCGAAGAGGTTATTCCTGTAACACCCAACTAATAGAATTTCAGCATTTCGTATCCAAAGCCATTGATAACAATAGTCGGGTAGACGCGGTTTTTATAGATTTCCATAAATCATTTGACTCTTTGTCCCATAAGCTCTTGGATGTAAGGCTTGCTGCATTAAACATAAATAAAAACGCTCAAACATGGATACGAAATTACTTAAATGGTAGAACCCAGTCCGTCGTCTTAAATATTGTCAAATCTTCGTCAATAGCAGTGACTTCGGGCGTCCCCCAAGGGAGCGCTTTAGGGCCCTTATTGTTCCCATTCTACGTGAACAACACAGTTTAAAACATTAGATCACACATAAAATAATTTGCCAACGACTGTGTTATATACAGAGAAATTGCGACTGAATATGACATACAGACTTCGCAAATCGACCTAGATCACATAGCGGACTGGTGTAAAAAATGAAACATGAATTTATATATTAAAAAGTGTTGCAGCGTGGGCTTCTCAAGGAAAATATCCAAATCACAGCATCAATATAACATCTATAGCGTCCTTATCAGCATACACTGCGATTATAAGTATCTCGGCGTTCGTTTTACCGAATCGTTTACATGGAACAAACATATCGACACGGCCATAGTAAAAACTAGTAGGATGCTTTACTTTCTTCGCAGGAATTTCAAACAGGCGACGCGCGAAATCAAGGAAGGTTTATGTTTTTTTGCAAGTCCGGTCTATACTTTATTATGCATGCGTAATATGGGATCCCCACCAAGACTATCTTATCAATAGAATAAAAAAGACTTCAGAACCAAGCGACAAGGTTTGTTTTAAATAATTGTTGCCCCTACGCCAGCGTTTCTCAAATGAAGGCCACTTTAGGATGGGATCTGCTCTGTGTACGTAGACGGAAACTACGGCTTAAACTGTTGCACCAGATATATAGCTCTAACACATGTATCAATCGTAATAGCTGCCTTGTTGAACCACACTACACATCCATTCGCTGTGATAACAGCAAAAAGATTTCTACTTTTAAATGCAGATTCAACACTTTTTCTACTCGTTCTTTCCTAAACAATAAGAGATTGGAACAGTTTAACAGACGACTTAGTTAATATAACAAATACTGATTTATTTTTTTATCTTGTGAAATTGTTCTTACATTAACAAATTTATGTACTGCAATAAAACTTCACTTAATCACGCAACACAGCAGACTCCATCTTGTTCTATCGAACTTCTTTATTTTCTTCCCCCCAGCCCCTTGTCTAGTTGTCTTGTTGCAACAAGCTTGCAGAAGTCAAACAAACAGTCTCGTTTTGTGTCTTAGGGTCAGACTGAGAACCCTCATTTATTAGTTTTTTTTTTTCTAATCTGTGCGAAATTCGTTCTTCAGTCATGGACTCCATCTCGCTGGTGTTCAACGACTCGTGATGGCTTACCGCTTGCGAACACTTTGGTGGTTGCGCACGAAACTCCCTGTTCCCTGATGCTCTTGTCCCCTGAACATCTCGGTGCGACTTTGCTGTCCTCTCCGTCCAATGACAGACCATATCTTGGAGTGACTGCAGCAATGTCTCCAGAGTTTTTGGCGTTCTAGCCTGAACCTGTCGTTGCAATTCCCGAGGTGAGCCTTGTACGACGAGCGTTATAACAGAAGTCATTGGGAGGTCCGGCTCTGCAAGTAGGGAGCAATCGACGCTTTTCAAATACTCGATCACTGGTCCAGAGCTGTAGCGGTAGAAGATGGCTTGATCCCATCGCCCAAGCGGGCTCCCCCGGAATGATGAGATGAAGCTCTCTTTCCATGTGCTCCATGCATCATATCCATGTCCTATAATACGCAACTCGTACCATTTTCGTGCGACACCATTTAATAGCGGTAGCATATGTTTTCCTCTTTGTTCATCTGTGTCCCAGCCGTTCTGTCTACAAGCGTATTCAAAGAAAGTAATCCATGCCTCTGGATGTCCCGACAAACTATCAAAGGGCTCAGGTTTCACAACCTCAGTAGGGTGGCTGTCTTTCGGACTCAAAGCAGATAAAAGGGTCTGAATCATATCGTTCTGTTGGCAAAGTTGTTTCTGCTGAGCTTGAATCGCCTGAATAACAACGGAGAGGTCTGCATGGGAAGTCGGCTCCGATGCAGCTGGATTCTCTAGTTTCGATGTCACAAGGTAGTTCAAAAGAGAGATTTGAAGATTTATATTCACGGACCCTTCTTCCAAGAGTTCGTCCAGAGACATAGACGCCTTCTCGAGAACTGTAGCGATCAGCTCACCTGCCGTCACGTCGACGGGAAGATCGACAGGCGGATCTCCCGGGAGCGCATACTTCGTGAAGACCAGGCTGTCCGTGGCTGGCTGAACGAAGAAGGTAACCCACATCATGGATCGTCAAAGCCGGCTGCGCCAAAATATGTAATAAAACTTCACTTAATCACGCAACACAAGAGTAGAGTAGAGTAGAGTAGATCCTTTGGACCGTGGCACACACCCACGCTGGGGGATTGGCCAAGAACCGGGTAGTTTAGAAAGAAATTCTTAAATACTAGGTTAGATGTCTATTTAAAGATGAAAAAAGTATTAATTAATCAAAAATTGCAAATATTAATAATAGATGAATAAAAATACTGAAATAAATGTTGATGCGAGCAGTTTGATGAAAGAAAAGGAGTTTAGAAAATATAGAAAATAAAGAAGGCGGAAATTTATTCTACGATCTAAACTTCTTCGATTCTTTAATAAACTTCTCCAAGGCATCGGCAACCTTCCCGTCACTGTGGCCAAGGGACAAAGCCCCGAAAGAAAGAACATTTGGTACATTTAAATCTATTCTAAGGAGTCGGAAGACAGCACCTAAAGTACTTCTGCGCAATGTAGAGTACCTATTACAGGAGATGAGATAATGTTGTGTTGTCTCACGTACTCCGCAAAAAGAACAGTTAGGGGAAGCTGCCAGACCAGCTCTGTGTAAATAAAAATTTAGATAAGGAGTCTGAGAACGTAGTCTAGTGATTGCGACTTCAAGTTCTCGTGTTTGACAAATTTTACTGTTCCAATGGTGACTGAGGTGCTGAAATTCTAATGTGGCTGTTAATGCCGGTGCAGAAAACGCGTTTTACATCATTTTTCTCCTTATTCTAGCACCTATAATGAATCGGGAAGCCGGCAATAAATGAATAACCGGTCCATTCAAAGATGACTTTGCTATCGCATCCGTCATTTCATTCAGAAACAAGCCCTTGTGTCCTGGCAGCCAAACCAACTTAATCAAGTTTATATGTGGGGGCATAAATGATTTGAAGGCACTCAGCACATGTAAGTCCTCATTTGCAGTGAGGGAAGAACACACTGATAAAGAATCTGTCAAAATTACTGCGGAACTTGTTGATGCTGTTATTTTGCGGAGCGCTAGAATAATCACTAAACGTTCTGCCACATAAATAGGTACAAAATCAGGGAGGCGAAGAGAAAATGACCAATCTAGGGCAGGAGAGAAAATACCAATTCCACATTTTTTCTTCACATTGGGAAGCATCTGTTGCTATGACTGTTTTTATTGGGGAATGTTCCCGGTAATCACTTAAAATGGAGTTTAAAAATTGGTACATTAGTTAAGCATTTTTTGGAAAGATATCATCAAATTGTATGGTAATAGAGTTGCTGTTTTTACTGATTGGGGTAACATCTCTAATTTGAACGTTTAACATGTCAAGAAGGCTCTGTATAACCAGAATTTGAGGCGTACGAAATCTCGGCCAGTATGCTCCAAAAAACAAGTACGGGCGGGAAATAAAAACTGTTTCTGAACGTCTTACAGTGGATTCGTATAGGCTTAGATATGATTGCACCACTAACAATTTAAAGCGGGTAGCAATTGAGGGTATCCGAGCTTCCAAATACATAACCTTGATTGAAACAAATTTAGGAAGACCTATATATAGTATAAAGGCTTGTCTTTCGATGATTGCGAGAGGATGAATTTTAACAGCAGCCGCCCCAGCATATAAGATGCACCCTAACTCAAGAGACTCCATCTTGTTCTTGTTCTTGTTGTTCTTGTTAACCTTCTGCCGTGGCTCACACCCACTGTGGGGGATTGGCCAAGAATTGAGTGGTCTTATACCCTATTATGAAAGTTTAGAATAATGTGGTTAAATAATAAAAACCTAACAAATTTTATATGAAATTTTGATGCTCTCTCAAATGTATAAAAATAATAATACTTTTTAATTAGTAATAGATAATAAATTAAATCAAAGCCCTATTTCCCCCCAGCCCCTTGTCTTGTTGTCTTAGCTCGACGCCTTCTTCTTCTAAGTGTATGCCGTTTGGCTTGCCTCATGTACTACGCGTATTGAAAATGTACTTGTTGATCTATATTCATGTTATTTCTGATCAGGCAACGGGATCAGGCAACGCGAGAAATCAGAGAAGCGTTTGCCATAAGCGAGAATGAAAGTAAATGTGTCAGTGTTGCGTCGGTCGCTTTGTCCCGTCAAGAGCTTCAGTATCTGAAAGCAAATCTTGCGCATGTAAGGTGGTAACACGTGGGGATGCAGATATAAGAAAACACCTCGGAGTGTGATGGTGCGCATGCGCTCGTGTCCTACGGTTTCTGGCTTTTTCATGTTGTTTTTCAGTAATAAATCAGTTGATGTCTAGCGCCCGTCCTGTGTATGTGTTCTTTACTTTTGTCTGCGTCTGGGTTTTTTGCGCTACAAATATGACTACAAGTGACTCAAGCCAACTAGCCCGCATCACCGCCTTGACTGCCCCAAAAGAGCTCGATCTACGATATGTCTGCTCGTGGCTATCGTGTACAACGTCGCACACACGCGTTGAACAGTTTGTGTTATTTCTTGAGACTTGCGGCGGTATCGGCATCACGACTGTGCGTTGTATCTAAAATAAACTTCTGTGTCACGCGTCTTCGACTTGTTTCGGCTGATGATGCTTGGCCCACTATTCCAGTTCTAGATGGTACCTCCAAAAGTCTGATGTAGCACAGCGTTTGTTTAAGCTAGTTGGTAATAATCATACATATTGCATGGTACTAAACAATGCAAAACAACAAAACCGAGGCGATATAATTCAGCGAAAGTACGTATACATGTTTGAATTCGTCACCGTTTTCACACGTCGACGCGTCGTAGTACAGCAATACCGTTAGACGTATACTGGCGCACAGATCGAAGGCGGCTTGCACGCCGTCTGCGACAAACGCGCATCACACAAAAAACACTGTTTTGATGGTAATATTCAATCAGTGTAAGTGTATTTTGTCAACATCAAAGACCTCGTTGGAATAGATAAGTACCGAAGGGGCTAACGCACGCAACATATGACGGAGCGAAATAGCTAGTTCGATCAGAGTCTTCTTCGCCAACTACACCGAAAAGAGATACCACATCATAAATGAATACTACCACAAAAAATAGACTCTATAGGCACCTCCACGGTTGCGTACGAGCGTGTACGTAACTATTGAGAGATGTGCACGACGCAGTCAGCATGCAGGCAACAGTTCGTTGTGTTGTTCAGGGAAAGAAGCTTCACGTGACTGATATAGTAATAGAGTAACAAAAGCAATAAATACCACCGTCAAATGTTCGCCGCCACTCGTAATCTCACCATCTTGCAAGGCGGGACGGGCTTTAGAAGATAACGCCAAGCGTATTGAGAACTACAGGTGTAGTTCCCAAGCGCCCGCAATGCAATCTGTCCAGTCCTCACAAAGATGGCGGCAAGCGTGCATAGTCTTTTTTTTTTTTTTTTGGCGTCTGCTTGCCAGAAACCTTCCAGAGCGCTGCCAAGACAAATTTGTCCTGGAAGCTTTTGGCGACCCGCGAATGCACCGTGGGTGGCCAGAGCCGTCCAGCCCGAGAAAAACCGAACGCCGAACGGAAGTGCCTCGAGTGTTGGGTGGAGGAACTCAAGAAAAACCAACGCACTCTGGCTGGATCTGGAAGCCCACGGGTAGCAGGAAGTGGAAAATCGATGAGCTCCACGGGCTAAGCTCATCCAAACAGTTTGTACCACTCCTACCGAAGATGAGCTGGGCGCGACCAAGCTGAAATAAGCGCTTGGGGGGCGCCGCAATTAAGCTACTCTGGTTCATTTTGCTAAGTTATCTTTGGTTTTAACATAAGACACAGTGAAATATAAACCGCCAGGCCTGCGAGGAACGCGCAGCACTGTGACAGCGAAAGCTGGAAGAGCGGCCTTTCTAGAGCCTTTTTTAAACACTCTTTGGGCAACTACTACAAGCACACTTGCATGGTACCCACTACACCATAAATCATCATCATACTTTTGTGTAGTGGGGAAGCGTCCAATATGCCATTATTCGTCATTCTTCGGAAAAGCGCAGTGCCACCACACACTTGTAACGCATTATGTGCACTTTGTTGATGCTGTGACTGTCGACGATGAAGAATTATGCCTGAGGACTTTGTAATGGGTTTGAGCATTGAACGACAACTCGTTACGCAATTCGCATTGTGTGACGCATGGTTGTTACTTTACTGTTCTAAAACGCTTTACAACACACGTTAACGCGATTCCTTAGCCGACATCAAGCCTGCATAGTGTCAGTTTTGCACCGCAGTTTCAAGCAGCGGCGTAGCTCAGTGGTAGAGTGCTGGATTGCCACGCAGGGGGGCCCGGGTTCGAATCCCATTCTGTCATAGGTACTTCTTATTTGTTTAGTTTCTTTCTTATTTCGTGCGATAGTGGTTACGGACACCGGCGGCGGCAGCGGCAGCGGCGGCGGACAACTACGACGCAAGAACAGCCCTTGTTGTGATCTCATAACAGCTTTCGCTGTAAAAATTTATAAACGTGCTCGCAGCTAGTAGTAGTAGTACAAAACTTTATTAGTGTAAAAGGCTACGTTGCCGCTAAAACAGGGCAACACCGCGTGGTCGGGCCCCTATTCCAAGGCACCGCTTGCTCTCGCCCAGAAAGCCATACGAGCCCTTCTACAATTCTTGAAGGCAACATCGCTGAGCGACCGCCTGTGAAACCCTGCACTGTGTGTGTCGTGTGCAATGTGCATCTACTTCTCTCTTTCTCTCTCTCTCTTTATCTTTTACTCCCTTATTCCCCTCTCCCCCCACGTGTAGGGTAGCAAACTGGACGTAGTCTAGTTAACCTCCCTACCTTTCTTATATTCATTCTCTCTCTCTCTGCTCTCGCCATCCTTTCAGCCCTCCTGGCCAGCCTCAACTGGTCCCCGAGGGCGGGGTTGACAGCAATGCCTCCCACCCCAATCTGGTATTATCCATTTCTTGTTCTTCGGTGTGAGCCGTGCATTCCCATGTGATGTGGTAGAGTGTCGGTGTGCTCCCCACACCACGGGCATATGTCTTTGTATGCTGTGGGGTAGTATGTATGTAAGCTGTGGATGTTTATATATGTGTCCGTTTGGAGCCTACGTAACGCCCCAGAATCCACGGCCGAAAGGTTCTTGTGCGGTGCGGGCTTGAGTCTCCTGAATTCTCTGTAATAAGGATCGCTTTGTAACTGGGATAGATGGGTATCGGGTCCTCTACGGTGTTGCCATCAGCAGCTCGGTAATTAGTCAAGCCTCGAGCCGCCTCATCTGCATAAGGTTCCCAGTAACACTTTCAGTGTCCCGGGGACCAAGTTATTGTTTGGGCATTGTGATCTCCAGTTCTCTGCTGCTTTGAGTAAGTATCCGATGTGCCTTGGCACTGATTTTGCCCATCTGATAATGTCTACATGCGGCCTGAGAGTCTGTGATAATCGTCAGCGGAGCGTTGCGCACCATGCCTTCCCTTATAGCTAAAGCAATGGCTATCTCTTCTGCTTCTATGATGGTTGCTTGAGAAACAGAAGCACAGGCCGTGGATCTTACCTCTTCTATTTAGCGACAACCGCCACCATATTTTTTGCATTGGCCCAGTATGAGTGAGAAGCATCTGTGAATCTTGCAGTATGCATGAAAGCACTTTTGTTGTTTTGTCGATATATTCCACTCTAGCTTTTCTCCGCCCTGCGTGTAATGTCGGGTCCATGTTTTGTGGTATTGGTGATACCCCATACAATTCTCTTATGTGACAGGGGTAGATCTTTGGTCGTTTGGTGTGTGCGTATACATTCTTCAAGGCCGACTCTACGAAGAAGAGCTCTGCCGGCTGGCGTTTGCGCCAAACAACTCCTCTGCGCTATGAGTTGGGGCCTCAGCTAGCTCATCAAATGTATTGTGGAGGCCGAGGGACAGAAGCTTTCATTTGAAGTGTTGCGTGGCAACCTCAATGCTGTCTTATATGCCATCCTTATTATTTGATCAGCCTTTTTTTCGTCCCTCCCTATTCATGACATAGTAAGGGAGCGAGTATATTGCTCTGCTGATTACCAGGCACTCACGAGTCTGAGGGATGGGGGAGCAAAACACCCTCAGACTCGCAGCTAGCAATTTGGTGGAGAAAGGACTTCATTCCGGTAACCGGATTTACAGAAGAGCGTAATCCTCTGTGCGCGAGCGGCGCGCTTATGCAGGCAATATCTCTTTTTTAGAAAAAAAAGGCAAGAAACGCTTGTCTCCCGAAGTTTCGTGGAGGGAAGATGAATTTAGGTTCGCCTGCGAGTGTGGCAGCGACAATACAGAGCAGCACATTTTCTTTAAATCATCAGATCCGGACGACGACCACGTCTCAACGTCACGGCACTTGATGCCGATAGACAAAAGCAAGCCCTCACCGGCTCCTCCGACATTTTTTTGTCACGGGCTCACTTGTCCCTGCGCTTTATTTCTTAAAATTCAAAGCGGAAAGGTTCTGCGCTGCACACTGGAGATGTTAGGGGCCCTTTCCGTGATGTGCTGCAGCGCACTAAAGCTTATGCATATTTTCAAAAGAATTATACGGCATGTATGTTGGGCATGTGAACTCCTTGTATTGGTTTTGCGTGTTTTTTAAGGCACGAAGAATCAAAGAGGCAAATAAAAGATTGGTATTTTCGCACCATTTTCGGCGAAAACAATTCTTGTAGGGAAAAAGTTAAGGCTAGGTTTTGCCCAGTTCTTTTATTCTACAATTAGTTACCGAAAAATTCGTCCTGGTCCGGGGCTCGAACCTGAGTTCAACGCCTTTCCGTTGGGGTCGCTCCACCAATGGAGCTTTCCAGGAAGCTAGCAAGTGGCATGCAGCGCGACGGCGATTTCATCGACAACTTATCTCGAAACACATGGACACACTGCAAATCGGTTCTTCGTAATACTGCAAGGTGACTGAACGGTTAAGAAAGAGAAATTGACGACAATGCATTTGTAGCACGAAGCCCGAAGGCACTTCATACGGTGGATTTCTCAGAGAGAAAGCTTCTTAGTTACCGCAGAAAACTAGGAAAGCTTCATAACTGGTGGTTGTCAATTTTCCTTTCTTAACCCATCTACGACCTTGCGAGATTCCGCAGAACTAATTTGCAGTACAGAGATTACATAACAACGACAACAAAGAGAACCCTTTTCCATCCGCTTCTCAGCAAATTACATCCAACGTGCAACAATACGTGCAGTCGAACAAATATTATTGCCAAATGGTAGAGGCCCGTGTACTGTGCGATGTCAGTGCACGTTAAAGAACACCAGATGGTCGAAATTTCCGGAGTCCTCCACTACGGCGTCTCTCATAATCATATCGTGGTTTTGGGACGTTAAACCCCAGATATTATTATTATTAAATATTATTGCCCCACGTTGCTGAGACAAGTGACCCAGCTCTAATTTACTAACATACCCAGGGAATTCGGGACATCGCTTTTAGTTCACCATTTTTCACACCACGTGGCGTACAGACCTTCAACTTTCAAAATTGGCGCCGTGACGCAGGCCACGCGGCAGACAGAACGACAATACATACATAAAAAAAAATATCGACTATCGCCACCTAGAGCGAACCGTGATCGCTGACTGATAAGAGCTAGGCGTACGGCAAGCGGTCGGATGGATGCTCGAAAGTGAATCAGCAATTCTTTTTCAACGAATGCGTGTACACAACTCACTTGGCTGTGCTTGAAAAAACACTGAATATCGAAAGGGCGTGCGGCCCTTCCTCTCGTCCTTTTCAATATATTTCGTCCGATTGTGCCGTCGTCGGCCCCCGCCGGTATCTTGGAGAAAGTAAGGATGTCCTTTCGTCGCTGCCGTTTTCTTCATCTAAAAACGCTAATTTCAAGGAAATACCAGCCTACGAGATGGTGATGGTTTTACAATATGCAGAAACAGACATGACGTCCCTGATATTTGTTGGCGTCACTTTACAAATGAATTATTTTGCGCTACAGCGTGAAGGCAACAGGCCGTGCCATATTCACTGCCAGTGACAATATTTTTAGAGCTAGAGGAGGAGCAGAAATAAAGGCCGAAATTGATGACAAGCGCGAGATTGCTCAATTAGCTTCTGGAATTAAGAATTTTGAATGAGACGCTTTAATTTAAAACAACGCTTCCTACGTTTCTAGCGCACATAATAAAATAAGACCGAAATAATCTTCTGATTGTGTACATGGTATACAGCTCGTCTTCGCCTCTTTGCTAACTGTTCATGAAAGCGTAATAAAACCAATTACATTCATATATACGACCATCCGCCGCGGTGTTGTAGCGGTTACAGTGCTCGGGTTCCGACCTGAAAGTTGTGTGTTCGATCCCGGCGGCGGCGGTCGCATTTCGATGGAGGCGAAATGCTATATGTGCGATGGCAGTGCACGCTAAAGAACACCAGATGGCGTAATTTCCGGAGTTTTCCACAATGGCGTCCCTCATAATCATATCGTGGTTTTGTGGATGTAAAACCCCCGATAATATTTGGATGTACACGACCGTAAAACCCACCTGTTTGTTGCACTGTCTATGCGGTCTGCACAACGGCATCAGGTCTTGCTTTGAGACCCGGCTATTTCGGCCAGTTTCATTTAGAAACAGGAACGCGTACAAGCGAGATTGAAGTTAGCGCTTGTCTGGTTTCCTTGCTGCTACTTGCGTCATTGTTTCTTTGCGCGTACTTAGATTTTTACATAGTAATGTTTGTTAAAAGGTTCCTCGCTAGGACCCAATTAATACTTTTATGACGAGCTTATCGGTGAGTCTTTAAAGCAGGGGTCTCAAACTCACTTCCATAAGCGGGCCGCATTCACGCAATCTAGCCCCGCGAGGGCCGGGGCAGAGAAGATGGTACAGCGGTGGCAACTTGTCAGCAAGCGTTGCCATTTGAAAAAAAAAAAAAAAGAAAACGTTTCAATATCTCATATACAGGTTGTTTCTGAACGTGTCGATACCTATCTCCAAAATGACTAAAATCTATATATACCCCATAAAATGTACGGGGGGATGACCGTCGCTGTAGCTCAGTTAGTAGAGCATCGGACGCGTTATCGAAGGTAGTAGGTTCGGTCCTCGCCAGCGGCTCGCTGTCCTCTTTTCTTTCTTCACATTTACATTACAATTACTACTATTAGCATCTTCTGTACTTTCCGTGGCATCAATATCTGTAAGTTCTGATTAATACTGTGTCTAACAAAGCAAATCGAGCCCTTATATTTCCACTTCTCTCCTGAGTTTCGGTATGATAATTTTAAGTTTTTGGATGAAGACAAATTGCAGAAATTATGGTCTCATTAGCTCTTCTTACAATATCCCTATTATGATTTCCACGAAAGTTTAACCTGGTGTTATCTGCATGGATTGCAAATTTAGCCTTGTTATCACTGCTTGCGATCTTGTCAACGAACATTATAAACAGAAAATTCAGAGTCATTCTACTCTGTGAAGTTGTGCGACCAACGTAGCTGTGTGGTACGGCACCGCGATATCGCTGCACGGGATGCCATCACCATCAGGGACAAGAAGCATCGCGCCATCGTTTTTAGTCCCCCCTCCTTCCCTTATGCCAAAGAAAGAGTCTGAAAGACTCGCCGAAACATCGCTCTGTCCCCGGCGAAACGATCGGCAGCGTTGTCGCCGTCGTCGATTGCACTCGGCGTCTCAGGCGCGTTCTTTCTCGCTGCTCTCGGCGTCTCTCCTCGTAAGCTCCTTGTTCCTCGGGCGTACCACTGCCGCTAAATGAAGGTGACAATGTTGGATTGAGAATTACCCGCGCAGACACACGTGTGATTCACTGAGACAGTAGAGGTACGCGACAAACACGCGTCCAGTTGCATGGCAGGCCTACGTGGCACCTGGCCCCCTCTCTCGTCAGCGCCCTTCGTACCTCACCCAGCACTCTCCCCTTGTACTCATATTCAATTTTGTCGAAGAGACTTTTTTGCACACACCCTCTAAATGCACGCAGAAGCCAGCGTATAACAGCTCCGCAAAAAAATTCCAATATGCTTACCCGGTGCGCACCACATTTAAACTGTTTTCAATCTGGGCATTACTTCTGCAAACATTATAGTCCGAGTACGGCGTTGTGACTTAAAAAAAAGAGAACGAAGCTTGTACTTTGCCTCTAATATGTTCAGTTCTTATATTTTAAAGAAAACATGTGGTTTACAAAGCAAAGCACTTGTGAGAATCCCTAAAAATAAGACGACTGCTTTTTTTTTAACTGTAAGAGTAATCTAATATAAGGCCTTGGTGGGGAAGAGGAGCAAGTTCATTCGAGTCATTTTAATGGAAACCACAATAAGCGTGCTGTATAAGAATATGGAGGACTACGAATATACATACTAGGTGTCGTTTTTTGCCCTCCTACTTTTGACAGAGTGGGAAAGGGAAAAGTGGGCAAATGTCTCCTTGCTGCTCCCTCTCCTGCCCATCCAAGTAAATAAGCGTATGCAAATGGTGTAAGTTTAAATTTTAATGCGATATATGTGGGCGATTATAACATTAACCTACCCCGCTTCGCTTCCGCATCGGTCGCTAGCTGCTTATGATTGGTCGAATTTTTGTGGGTCATGCCCACAGCACCTGCTCCTAACGCGAAGCAACAAATGCAGCGAAAATGACCCATCGTGTAATAGCGACTTATGCATGACTACGTATAACGTTAGCGAATAAATTAATTTCAATACTGCAAATTTTTGTCCATTGGTATTTCGCAAGTGGTAAAAATTCATAATGTGCTCTAAGATCGCCTGCTTCTCACGCGACATCCCAAATCTCAAAAACTCGCCGCTGATAGCCGAACGGTGTCTAATTCTGAGCGGGATTCATGATGGCAGTGTGCCTGTCAATTTACCAGCGGCTACTGGCGAGATAAATTTATATGCGTATAATAAATACATTCAGTTGTAGTGTAATGATATACTATTCGTCCACGTGTACAACTCTCTGTGAATGCTTCTTTGCCGAGAGTGAGGGGAGAGAAACATTATTCGGAACGGGTGACAGCCTTCGCAGGTGGAGGCAGTTTTTTTTAGGTCAGAATACTGTGGACCATGACCATCTTCCAGGAGCGTTCGAGTGGCGGGGCAAGCTTGAAGGCTGGGGGTTCCCACAGTGTTCGAGTCGACTGCTTTCTTCGTCACCCTGTTGCAAGCTGCCACGACCGCCGCAAGCTACCATATGATAAGCAAGGCGAAACATGCTAATTGGTGACAGAAGCAAAAACCTAGTTTAGCTATCCCTGCTCCGTTTAACAAAAAAAAGGCAATACTTCTACATCGACTCACTGGAATATAGACCAGGGGCGATGCTATTCAGTTTCAATAGCATCGCCGCAAACGAAATACAGGAAGATCATTTGACCAGTGCATAAAATGTTTAGAGGCTCCCGCCCATATTTTCGTCGCCAGTGCTGTAAACGTGAAGTCAGGTAGAACATGATGGAATTGGGACAAAATGTTCAAACGTCCCGAAAACCTGTTTAGCGCTAACCTCCTTTAAAATGCTGTAGTTCAAGGCGCGAAAGCGTATAGCGTATACGCGGTTAGCACCAGAGAGAGCCTACAGTGCGTCTTCGTAAGACAGGGACGACAATCTTCGCAGCACAGGTGTAGGATAGGTGTAGCATAAAATTTCATGATATATTTACGTGATTGCTGTGTTGAAGGAAAACACTGGGTATCGCACCCTTGGTACATGCGCTCATGTATAATGCCCCACCAACATGAGATTAGAAAACGTGCCGGCCAATTGACAGAGCTGTTTTGTACTTATCTTAGCTTATCCATTATTGCTTTATTAACCATAAAAATATACACGTATATTTCTCTATATGAAAGTCCATTTGATACTGGTGTCCCTAGCATATTATTGAATGAATTATTACGGATTTCGTGGGACGTGCGTCCATTTCTTCAAAAGTTACCCATTACAACGGGAACACACAGTGGAAATAGCCTATACCCAGACTGAGTTTTACGAAATAACTACAGCTGTACCCCACGGCTCAGCTCTTGGACCAATATCCTTCCCATTACATACTAACCACTTTTTCCGTTCAGTAAAGAAAAATAAACATGGCTGATCCCTCCATCATAGGATTCGGTATAACAGGAAAGTAAAACGTGTCCTTCCAGAAGCAGTTTAATGCTTACTGTACATTGATGTAAGAGAGCTCGCACAATGTGTAGTGCTCTTTGGCAGCTATAGCACCGTTTAACGTGGATGCATCCACGTTGACGCTTGGTGGTACATCTTTATCCCTTCGACTAACATCCATGATCAATGTTTAAACAAACCCTTGTGGTAGCTGTAGCTAACGGCGAGAGCGTAAACAGAAAAGCTCTGTGTCAGCCCCAAGAACGTCGCTGAATGAACGCAGGATAAGGTCGAAATGCCGCTGCACGTTTAAGAGTTATTGAACGCCACGGCTGGACTAAAGGCAAACTTAACGCACGTCGTGTGTCGCCGGTAGCCCGGCCACGATTTTTCTCCAGACAGGGATCTTTCCAAACCCCGTACTCTAAAGCAAGTGGCACCAAGAAGTTTTCCGGCCACAGTGCAAATGTTGCAATTAAGCAGCAAATTTGGCCCACATGGTGAGGACATGTCCGAGTCAATACGATGGTTCACACACTCTAGAACCCTGGGAGGCTCTGCTCCGTAGCAAAGACCCCAACGTCCAGCAACACATCATCAGTCAAGGCATTGATGCTGCCGTGTCTCAAGAGATTCCTGCAGAGGGCTAGGGGCGTCGAGCAATGCCTGACGTGACTGACAGATTCTTTTAATAAAAATTTTAATACGAAAGTGTCTTATGCCGGGGTCCACCAAGATTTGAGTGACGTACTTCCGTCACGGAAATGACGTCGAAAAAATACACATGATCAGAAGACAAAGAAAAAACTTCTTCATCTCCCGCTAAAGGGAACCATGTGTGGATGCGAAGCAGTGGGGAGATAATTAGCTTGAGCGGGAGGCACGTCGCCACTCTCGTTTCACGGCAGCGGTCTGGGCGCTCATCGCGGCGCTGCACAGGAGAGAGAATGAGGCACGCGCGCCGCTCTGTAGAGGATTCCCAGAGCAGAGGACGGGAGGGACCATAGGAGAGGAGAGAGAGAGGGGGGAGGGGACGTGCATGCGCTGTGGGGGTGTGGGAGCCGCTCCGTAGAGTAGAGGATTCCTAGAGGGGGAGAGGACGCGCATGCGCTGTGGGGATGTGGGACGCCGAAGCCGCTCCGTAGAGTAGAGGATTCCTAGAGGGGGGAGAGGACGCGCATGCGCTGTGGGACGCGGGCGCCACTCCGTAGAGTAGATTCCTAGAGGAGAGAAAGGGGGGTGAGCGTAGAGGGAGGGGACGCGCATGCGCTGTGGGGGGTGTGAGACGCGGGGGCCGCTCCGTAGAGTAGAGGATTCCTAGAGGAAAGTGGGTGAGCGTAGGAGAGGGAGGGGACGGGAATGCGCTGTGGTGGTGTTGGATGCGGGAAGGAGGGATGGACTAAGCCCCCTTCAAACACATGCAAGCAAGATCAAGGAATGGGGTCAACCTGGGCGACAGACACCACCTGCCCTAGCCATTGCTATGCAGCCTCTCTGTGCTCTCGGCCATGACTCTGATGACTGTGATAGGGTTGACGGCCTTCATATTACTACAGTGTTCTGGTTCGCATAATGGGTGCTTCCCTACTTCATGAAAGTGCCCGGACGCGGGACGCGGACGGGGGACGCACGGACATAGCCCCGAGCATAAGATTCTTCGCATCTAAAAAAGTTCCGTCAACGGGAGTCGAACCTACAACCTCTAGGCCCGCGACAAGAGATGCCGGGCACGCTATCCACTGCGCCACGGTCACATACTTTGCACGCTTGAAAAACAAGCCTTTTATATCTACCACTGTCCTCCCACAGTGCTCTTGCTAAGAGAAGTAATGCATTATGACCGTGAAATGCACGATTAGTTACTTCAAAGCGTGGTTTCTCCGCGTCCGTCCCATTCGACGTGTTTCGAATAGCAAACGTGCAATTTTGCCGACGCATTAACACACTGCCGGGTGGCGACCTTACCCCCTAGCATCCACACTCGTAGCATCCGTCCATACCAAAAATAGCTGTGCGACGCGCGAGTGCGTCGCGTGGCCGTAACTCCGCGTCCCTAGCCATGTTCCTAGCTCGCCCCGCGAAAAATCGCAGCCGGCCAACAGGGAAGACACGATGCGCGTTGCGTTTCCCTCTGGTCGGGCAGCGTTGTTCAATAACTCTAACATGCCGCGAGTAGGCGACCTTAGCCCAAGTTCGGCGCCCAATCATTGACGCTCTTCTGGCTCTCACACCGCTTTCAATGACTCCGCTCTCACCGTACAGCTACCATAAGCATCTATGACCACAAGGGTTTCTTTAATAATTCATCACAGATGTTAGTCGTCGGGATACAGATGTACCATCAAGCGTCAATGTGGATGCATAGCACCCTGTCAACACACCAATAGACATTGTGCAAGCTCTCTGCATTTTGTCAGCAATCTGCGACCAAACAGTGTCAAAAACTGCTACAAGGGCGGTTCTAGATTTTATCAAAAGCACTGGACTGGATACCAAGCTGTAGGGTACTGTGATATATGGCTACTGTACATGGGCTCCACCTCTTCCTCACCCTTCATCTCTCTTTTTTTCCCCTTCCCTTATCCCCTGTGTAGAGTAGCAGGCTAGAGCGCATAAGCTCAGGCCGACCTATCTGCCTTCTGATAAATACTCACTCTCTCTCTCTTATATCAATGTGCAGTAAACATTCGACTACTTCTGTAAGGACACGTTTCACTTTCTTGTTATACCGATTCCTCTAACGGAGGGATCAACGATGTTTTTTGTGTCTCTCTCGGCGAGCGTAAGTGGGAGCTCGGTATTACAACGAGGCGAGGCAGGCACGCGTCGCAGAACTTTTGGTATGGATGGATGCTCTTAGTATGGATTTTAGATGCGAAGCATCTTATGCTCGGGGGCTCTGTCCGTCCCTCCCGCGTCCCGCGTCCCGCGTCCCCCGTCCCGCGTCCCGTGTCCCGCGTCCCGTGTCCCGCGTCCCGCGTCCGGCCACATTCATGAAGTAGGGAAGCACCCATTATGCGAACCAGAACACTGTAGTAATATGAAGGCCGTCAACCCTATCACAGTCATCAGAGTCATGGCCGAGAGCACAGAGAGGCTGCATAGCAATGGCTAGGCAGGTGGTGCCTGTCACCCAGGTTGACCCCATTCCTTGATCTTGCTTGCATGTGTTTGGAGGGGGGCTTAGTCCTTCCTTCACGCGTCCCACAGCGCATGCGCGTCCCCTCTCCCTCTCTCTCCTACGCTCACCCCCCTTTCTCTCCTCTAGGAATCCTCTACTCTACGGAGCGGCCCCCGCGTCCCACAGCGCGTGCGCGTCCCCTATTTTCTCCTACGCTCACCCTCTCCCTCTCCTCTAGGAATCATCTACTCTACGGAGCGGCTCCCGCGTCCCACACCCCCACAGCGCATGCACGTCTCCTCCCCCTCTCTCTCCTCTCCTACGGTCCCCCCCCCCCGTCCTTTCCTCTAGGAATCCTGTACGGAGCGGCGCGCACGACGAGTTGTGCGACAGCTGCATACTCCGCTGGGGGGCGCCACGGTAGTTCCGCGGTATGAAAATGACGGAGCGAGCGCGCTTCATTCTCTCTCCTGCGCAGCGCCGCGATGAGCGCCCGGACCGCTGCCGTGAAACGAGAGCGGCGAAGTTCCTCCCGCTCAAGATAATTATCTCCCCCGCTGCTTCGCATTCACACATGGTTCCCTTTAGCGGGAGATGGGGAAGTTTTTTTAGTATGGATAGATGCTATGAGCGACGCCGACGCTTGGGCTAAGGTCACCACCGCGCGGTGTGTTCAGACGTTGACAAAATTGCGACGGATGCACAGCAACAACGCATTGCAGGATCTGATCGCGGAGGCCATAGTCATGATGCACTACTTTCATTTACCACTACCAGAAAGCGCCACAACCCCGCCGACCAAAAGCACTGTGAAAGGAAAGTAAGAGATATTAAAGGCACGTTTGTAAAGAATCTGGAGTGTGTGACCGTGGCGCCGAGCAATACAGAAAATAAAAATTACCGTGGCGCAGTGGATAGCGTGCCCGGCATCAGTTGTTGCGAACCGAGTGGTCGCGGGTTCGACTCCCGTTGAGAGAGCATTTTTCTTTAACATCTGATCGTGTACATTTTCTCAGCGTCATTTCCGTGGCGCAAATATGTCACTAAAATTTTGGTAGACGCCGGCATAAAACGCTTTCGCGTTAAAAAAAATTAAGGCAACTTCGCCCTATTGGTGTCAGGCCTGAAGGGAGTGTGAACTGCGGAGCTGGGCAGCCTTCTTTGTTTCTCTCCCGTTTTCTGTTTCCTTGCTCCTCTCTTTCTTTCTTGTTCATTTCCCCAGTTTTTTTCTTAGTTTTTCCTCTTTATTTCTATTTATTTCTATTTTTCATCCAATTTATTTCCTTTCTTTCTCTCTCTGTCTATTTCTCGCTTGCTTGCTCTTTCAATTTTTATATGTGGCTTGTGTTGCCGTATTTCCGCAGTCATAATAGTAATGTCCACACTTTAGGCGATCGAAGAACAAGAGAAAGAAGACCCCCCTTGCGCGAGCGCGCGCTCAATATGCGGCAGCTGGCTATGTTATATGTGGTTCTGCCTGCGTTTATACGTGTATAATCATCAAGGCACTCAACGAACAAGAGAAAGAAAACTTCTCTTTCGCGCGAGCGCGCGCTCAGTATGCTACAGCTGGCTATGCTATATGTGGCTCTGCCTGCGTTACACTGTAAACCATATTACACCCATATGGGTGTAATATGGTGTCTATAACTCACACCCCTACACCCCACAAAATGGGTGTAACAAGCAGGATTACACCTATAAAATGGGCGTATTTCCAAATTTTCACCCATGGGTGTGAGCATTCTTGTTCACACCCATGGGTGTGTCATAGCAAGATTACACCCATATGGCAAAAAGGGTGTAGGGGTGTTCATGCACAATTACGCCCCAACGCCCATGCGAAAAATTCCATAATTTGAGCGGTACCCCTCTCCCAGTTGGCTCCCATGGAAGCGCTAGAAAGCTGACCCTCTAGAGCTAAAGGGCTCTAGTCCTTTTATGGCCACTAGACTAATCATAGTGGCTCCTACCACAGTGGGAAAATCCTGGCCCCAGCGCTGTTTATATGGTGCATATGACGCAAGGGATATATGGCCCTCATATACACATTGTAATCGTAGCTGAATATGAAGGCATGACTCAAAATGTGTTGTCACATATTTATTTATTTATTTATTGCATACCTGCATCGCCCCATTGGGCATTACAGCAGGGGGGTTACATGCAAAAATATACAAAGTAATCACACTCACAAAGCACGACGTTCACGCAGTTATCCATAGTGCAAAATGAAATCAAGCTTCATTAAACACAGAGCTCGTACAGGATTCAGAGACAAATGGTAGGCTGTTCAGAGACCTTCTTCGAGTGCGCAGAGCGGCATCGCATTTGCGGCCAAAGAAGACATCAAATAGGAGGCGAATTACATGGCATGGAGCACTAACGACCAAGGCATGTGTATCAAAATATAACGAAAGAACCTTTATTTGCACTTTAAAATGAAGAACTGGTTTTAACATGCTTCAATGCAACTCACAAGTACAGTGCAGTGAAGCATACAAACAGCAAGAACAGTAGTGCAGTGCAGCATGCCTTATTTCTCTAATATACTGAAGTAATTGCAATCACATTGCAATCACATTGCAATCACATCGCAATCTCCACATTGATACGCCACAGTTCACACGTCTTGTCATAACACATGACATTACACATATCATGTTTTATGTCATGTCCCCCTTGTCATAACACATGAAATTTAACGCGAGGATTCCCTCCTGTTCAGGGAATACAGTAAACTCATGCGTATTTAATAAAGCATTTTATTAGGAGCACAGGTGTGCATTTTTCTTAGAGGCTCTTCCGCCACCATCTGGAATTTTGGTTCGCGACCGAGCAAAGGCCGCCCGCCAAATTTTGTCCAATTATCTTCCACTATGGGTGGGAGGGGGTCGCTTGTTCAAATTTGACAGTAGAGGTTTTGGAACTGCAAAGAGTTTCTGCATAGAAAGAACTCGCATGTGGTTTTTTTACATCATGTGTTTTCAGGCTACGTGTTTGCATTTGTGCATACAGTAGGCCTATCCAGGAGAAGTTGCTTTCATGTTTGCAGAACAGTTGTAAAAGCTAGTGTGCATATTTAAAGCGCAACAAAGCCTAGTACTGGTCTATAGTCCGCTCTCTCATTAAACCACTGCTTTCACGTCTCGTTGTGGCCACACCTATCGCCAAAAATTTCTGGAAGTTCTGTGATTAATGTGCTGTGAGCAAAAAGTGGCAAGTAAACTGATATTATTTTGGAAACGGTAGGTGCAATAATGAAATAGACCGGGTAAATCCCCTTTCAGAGCAAAGCTTAATGACTGATTTTGTACATCCTCTCGAGATTGTAACCTACGTTTCAAGAGTGCTACAAACATTACACATGTACTGTAAATAGATATGAATGCCACAGCTGCACATGTAAAGAATTATAGCTCGCGCAGCAGGCTTAGAACTGTTAAAAAAGCAGGGTCATACCAGTGCCCAAGAAGAGGCACTTTCAATAGATTTTGTGGTAAATAGAAGGCTTAATGAACAGACAACCTTCTGCTGCATTCATGACAAACTATTTGTGAATCGCCCTCTTAAGTTGCATACAGGTAGGCTGTCTACACTTCACCATGCAATGCTGTTAACATTATGCATCTGTATAGTTTTCTACATGTATCGCGGTTAATCTTGTGGCAAACTGATGCTTGTTTTGGGAAAATAAATAGGCAGGTCACATACATTTAAATGGAAACTTTCGCATCAGAGGAATGTCCTAGAAATGTACAAGGTATTTGCAGCACCCTTCGAGGAGCTTCCACCACTGCTGCAACCCTTTGAGTGAGGTCGTGAACCCGAAACAGAAGTTTTCGGGATGTGATGAAGAGTGCACTGCATCGTCAGCACCCAGTCCATCGAAGACGATATAGTGCGCTGTCCTTTCAACAGTCTGCATACAAGACATGCATAACATTAAACTAAACATTTAAAAATATTGGGATCAGAATCTCATTATGTGGTACCATATAATAGAAGCTCTAGTACAACTTGACGACTTGGGTTTATTACTGTGCACATCTACGTACGCAAGCATTTTTACATATTAGTCTACACCATGGCTAACTCAATATGTAAGCAAAGATACATGGTGGGGAAAAAAAATGCTTCTCCAATCATATCATGCGCCTCTCAAAAAGTTTGAAATGTACCAGGATACTCAATTTTCAGCCTTTATACAAAGATTTCTTGCTTATCTTAGAACGCCATAACCAGTAAGCCACTACAATGGGTTATAAACAAAATATAAACCATGTTAACAATTCAGACAGAAGAGTAGCATTATTCATCATTTACCTTGAAGGATCCTTTCGTAGACATGTACCCAGCACAGATGTTCAATCTACTAAATGAAACTTGCACTAGCGTAAAACCCCAAGCAAGCACTCCCCTCCCACTTTAGGGAGATTTCCCATATGCACTAATGACCAAGCAAGACCCCATGTGAGCAGATAAATAGCGCTTATACAATGACCACTGCTGCTGGAAACACAGCACAGTGTATTTGTTGAAGCTCACCTGTAGCCTTCTACTCCAGTTACATAAATAAGGTACACTGGATCATTTTATAATCAGTCTATCACAGGTTGCTTATTGGTCAAAAAAACGATTACTTCACTTACGAGGCCACAAGTGAGACTCACTGTTGTCAAAAAATCTATAAGACATGCTAATTTTATTCTGCTTCGAGTGCATTCATGAGCAGCTGTTTCGATGCAGTGCCTTTGGCAGATAAATAATCATCATCATCAGCCTAACTACGCCCACTGCAGGGCAAAGGCCTCTCTCATGTTTCGCCAATCAACCCGGTCCTGTGCTTTCTGCTGCCACGTTATACCTGCATACTTCTTAATCTCGTCTACCCACCTAATTTTCTGTCTCCCCCCTCACGCGTTTGCCATCTCTTGGAATCCAGTCAGTTACCCTTAATGACCAGCGGTTATCCTGCCGACGTGCTACGTGCCCGGCCCATATCCATTTCTTCTTCTTGATTTCAACTATGATATCGTTAACCCCCTGTTTGTTCCCTGACCCACTCTGCTCTCTTCCTGTCTCTTAACGTTACACCTATCATTTTCCTTTCCATCGCTCGCTGCGTCGTCCTCAGTTTAAGTTGAACCCTCTTTGTAAGTCTCCAGGTTTGTGCTCCGTACGGAGCAGAAACCTGGAGACTTACGGAGCAGATAAATACTAAACACTTAACCTGGAAACCTACCGAGCAGATAAATACTATATTTTTTTCAATTCCTGAAAATATCCATGTAACAAACAATATTATTTACAACTAACAGACATTGATGCCAAGGAAATTATAGGGGATGTTATTAGAAGTAATTGTATTGTAAATGTGAAGAAAGCAAAGTGAATGAAAAGATAACTTGCCACCGGCAGAGACCGAACCTGTGACCTTCAAATAATGCGTCCGGTGCTCTACCACTGAGCTACGGTGGCGGTCATCCCACCGTCCACTCTGTAGGGTATATATGTGCATTAAAACGTGGGAGCGTCAGTCAGCGCCGCCTGTTGCCATTACGGCGAGTGTGGAACACTCTTTTTTGCCTGTTGGCGTCACGTAGCACGTGATCTTATTACGAGTTGGCAGCTGACTAATAACCCCTCGCATACTACCTGAAGGCATCAAGTCTGCCAGAACGAGACCCTCGCTATGAATGAAGGAAAGAAGTGTAAACTTAAGGGCTCGTTAGCTTTGTTAAACACGATATTAATTAGAACTAACAGACATTGATGCCAAGGAAATTATAGGGGATGTTATTAGAAGTAATTGTAATGTACATGTGAAGAAAGAAAAGTGGACGAAAAGATAACTTGCCACCGGCAGGTACCGAAACCTGCGACCTTCGAATAACGCGTCCGATGCTCTACCACTGAGCATCAATGGCGGTCAACCCCCCGTCCACTTTGTAGGGTATATATGAGCATTTAAACGTGGGAGCGCTGACTGACGCTCCCACGTGTGACTGACGCCCTTTCTGTTCTGTCTTTAATTTTCTTCCTCGAAGGTGTGCGTCTCTTTGTATTTCAGTAAAATATTTTATACGTGGTGTCTGACTCCGGTGTGGAGGAGCGTTAACACTGCATGCCAAGGAAAGGATAAATGTCCGTTTTGCGATGGCTCGAAATCATGTCACTACTACTTAAACGATTCAAATACAAAGATGGCGCCTGAAAACAGGAGACAGCCCATGCTCTTAGCAAATGTGGCTGCAAGCTACTGGCAAATAAACATGTGATTAGTGCACTGCAAAAACAAGGACGCGCACTAAGTCGGAGACAGTCACATGAGGAAGGCGATAAATTAAGTGGTGGCCTGGGCGAGTTGGTAACTCAATATCGACATGAATGAAGCAAATAAAAGTGTCATAATTAACACAGCAGCACATGAGAGGCCTGAAAGACACACTTGCGGACTGAAAACGGTAAGCGCATCAAGAAAAGGACAACGAAAACAAACACAAAGAGTGGTACTTCCAACTGGTACTGTGAAATTAACACGCCATATGTGTAGTATTCTTTGCTATGATGTGGTAAGATCCCATGCCTCAGAACAGAGGACACTGAAAAATTTTTGAAATTTTTTTAGTCTAGCTTATTTCGCTAAATATTGTAAATCTTAACATTTGCACGGAACCAGGATGACAAAGCTAAGATCTCTTGCTATCATGCAGGAAAAGTTTTTTGACCGAGCGCTCTAATGTCGCTCTCAAAGAAAGTGTTTGCGTTTTTGCAAAACCAATGGATTTCGTTGTTATCTTCTGACGACCTCCCTTTTTTTTCAGTTAGGTTTTACCTCTTGACGCACACCGTTTTCAGGTCCCATTCCTTGTTGCTTCATTCCTATTCATTTGTGCTGGCTGCTACTTTGAAACCCACATTAATTTCATGTCACCATTATTTCATAGTCACTTTTGCCTTCGATAGCATATTCGTGTGCTTGTTCAAAAACTATTCCTGTATGATATAAAGAGATTTTTGCTTCGTCGCCCTGCATTTGTGCGAATGTTAACATTTTTGATCTTTAGAGAAATAAGCAAGGCTACATGTATAAGAAAAAATTTTCAATATCATGTGTTCTCAAGCATGCGTTTTACCATGTGATGAGCGAAGAAAAGCACATATATATATGGCGTCTTCGTTGTGCAATAAATATCAGTAGGAAGTAGCTCTCTGTGAGTTCGTTTTCGTTTACCTTGTCTTGGTGCACTTATCAGTTTCAGCATGTCACTTTACCAACTCGCTCGGACCCTGATTCTCGTGCAACACACTTGCATACCTTTCAATCTGGCGACCTCAAAGGCGAAAGAGAAAAGGGTGGGTGGGGGGGGGGGGGGGGGGTGCGAAGCCGGCCCCATAAATTGACATAATATGTAGGGGGGGGGGCGCTGCGACGAACCTTCGCCCCCACAGAAGGGGAACCCTGCGTACGCGGATGCTGTTGCTTGGCTGCTTTTCGTTATTGTTTTTGAGGAATGTAGTAACCTTACATACAGCTAGTAATGATGCCAGTAAAGTTCTGAGACGTCAGCGATCGTACTGGTACACGCAATTATACGGCGCGTGCAATGAAGGGACATAGTTTGCCGTGTTCACCTGACAGCGAGTAGCCCCTTCCTAATCTTAGTACGTACACCCGTCGGCAAAATAAGTCGGGACGCGCGACTGGCGACCACAATCAGATAAAACTGCATCGCCGCGCTGTCTGACGTCGTCTGCCGAAACATCGCAGTGCGCGTGCGCGTCCTTTCACGCTCACGCGATGTCTTCGTACGCGCTTGCAGCGCAATATCTGAATAAATGCAGCGTTTTGCGGTAGGGGCGCTTTCTATGTTCAATCTGTCACGTGCTCAGTTCGACGGGGGGCACGGTTGGCGCGAAGCGCGCGGTGCTCACTTTCACTATTTATAAGATAACATATCTTGTCTCAGTAACAAACCGGTGCCACATATGCAGAATTAGTTCCCTTCTGTGCATGTTTTTTTTTTTTTTAATCGTACTGAAATGCGAACGAGGGCACCAAAAACGAACACACGTCGAGCCGAAAACATGCTTCACTTTACTAGCATACGATTACCAGACAAGGTCCGGCTGCTAAGCGTGATATGTCGATAAATGCGAAGCGAGCGGTGTACTACTCACTGCTAACGTGCAACCGGCGAACTTTGCGCGTGATGGACTGAACAAAGAAAGCGACCCCTACCGCAAAACGCTACATGTAATCACCTAGCCTGCTGCAAGTGCAAGCTCGTAAAAAGACATGGTTACGAGCGTGAAAGGACGCGCACGCGCACTGCGATGTCTCGTCAGACGTTAAACGGCGCGGCGATGCAGCATTATCTTATTCTTGTCGCCGCTCGCCCGTCCCGACTTATTTTAGCGACGCGTGTACGTTCTTTCGCACGACAGAAAAGTACCATGCATGGCGAACACCATAGAACAACGTTCAAAAATTTCAGAACCTCTCTCATTTGTCATCGTTATTTTCTTTACGTATACGTAGAGAAGGCTATATTTCGGGAGACTAATCGCCGCGCCTGTACTACCATAGTTCGCCGAAATTCAGGAGTCCCGCGGGCAAATCGGGAGAGTTGGCAGGCATGCACTTGTAGCGCTTCGTTGCTCGCAAGCAGGAAAGGTTACCTTTTCAGCAATAGGACCAAATCCAAAAGCGCCCTCCGTGTGGCTCCCAGCGTACACTTCGTTGAATGCTTGATCGGAAGCACTCAGCTTGCGGCGAGCACTAGCTTCAACGGAAGCTGTTGACAGACGAGACGCACGGCGCCGCACCGAAGTCGTTGTTCCGTACTTGCCGATCCACTACGGATTCGGAGATTGCAGTGACACGCACTATATCTTTTGTATGCGTGAACTACGTCACCGTGGAAGCCGTCGAAGTACACATCCAAAAGAAAGCAGGTGAATCGATGAACAATCCGCCACCGTTAGCATGCAGCAAACGCGCACACGACATGTCAACAACAGATTCAAAAGTCGCCTGTTGATGATGATCGTGACGCGCAGTTGCCCCGAGTCCGAAACCGAAAGTCATCGCCTCTGAGATTAATATCACTATACCAGTGAATTGACTTTAGCAGCGCCGTTTTATAACAATCTTTCGAAACAAAAAACCAAGACATATTGTAATATTTTATGTTTAACAACATTAAGCGTGTTTTTTTTTTTTCAGCTACTGCTGACGTGTGCTGGTGGCAAATTCGTAGCCTTCGAGATTTACATTTTTCTTTTTCCGAGTAGAGCGTCGTCGGGGCATTGTTTCGACGAGTTGGAGTTAAAATTTCGTTACCTCTGCATAATAGATATAACTAGGAGGCTAGGGAAAGGGGGGGGGGGGGGAGTGGTGTTCGGTATTCGACTCACCCCCGCCCCTTTCTATGTTTATTTGGACCCGCATGTGTGCAAGCACTGGCAAAAATGTACTTACATACAGAGGGGTCGGACCCCCCTTCTCTCTCCCCCCCCCCCCCCCCCCCCCCCCCCCGTCTATGCATAAAGTCTGGCCACGCCCCTGCTGTGCTAACAGCCTGTTTTTAAATAACATTCCACCATTCAGCAATCGCTGATAAGATATCTTGGAGAATACGCTCTTTTTACCGACGCAGTAGCAATGAAGCTGGCTTTTATTTCATGTGGTGAATTTCGTGCAAGCATACGAATGTTCTATCACTGTGTGCATTGTAAGGCAATGGTAAGGGCTGTCAATCACATTTAGCAGAGCGATGAATTGGGCTTGTTGGTGGTGGTTCATGGTTTCTTGTTGCGCTGCGAATGAGTTGTGAGTTTGCTCACCACCTGTCCTGTAGTCCCTGTATCGTCCTCGTCTCGTCATTCGCAGCGCAACAAGAAATCATGAACCTGTCAATCACAATGCCACAAGTCAACTGCGGTTCCTCCTTCTTGTGGCACGGGTACATTGTACTAGTGTCGTCTGTGATCGCTCACGCGTACAATGTACGACCCACGAGGGTTCCTCGACCAAAAAAAATAAAAAATAAAGCGCCCGCAGAGTGATGCTTCCCATTGGAGAAGTTCACTTGAGGTGCTTAGCCGGTGTGCGCCTAAACTGTGCTGCGACGTGCCATGCGTGTACAGCAGCTGCAGCAGAGTGAGCTCAGACAGTTCAGTGTAAACATGCCTAGTTTCATGGTAATATGTACGCTGCATACTGTCACTTTGAGCTGATTCGTGATCATAAGTTTAAATATAACTCACTGATAAAATCAGCGACTTGTGAATTGATGTGAAATACTTCAATGTACAGGAATATGTGCACCCCACTGTAAATGAAACAGTGTTTTAAAAGAAAAGCTCATTGTGATTTCAAATTAGAAAACACGCATGATGACCTGTCGAAAACAGTGTGTAATCGTTTCATGATATGTTTAAGCGCAACACCATCTCTTTTACCGTCCTTTTAGTGAGAATGATGAATGGTCACGAGGGGCTGCAAAATCCTTTTTCAGTATGAATCACACAAAGTCAACCCATTAAGCCGTTGAACGCTTGAGGAATCTTGTGAATAATGCAAAGAAGAGAGTGGTACATTAAATGTGGTACATAGAGTGGTATATGTCGGCGAATAAAAAGTGAAATGAAAACAAAAGCCGAAACATCGATCTTTTCACCGAAAAGTTGTTATGCGGTTTGATTGCATCCGTTGGCATGTGATACGTATTGATGCTTTAAAAAAAAATAGGTGTAACATTCAAAGAAACACCCTTAGGTGGAATTTGTGAACATACACCCTAGGGTGTAATTTGTGATTATGCACCTATAGTACACCCAAATATGAAAAAGGGGTGCACAAAGGGTGGTTTACGTGAAATTCCACCCTTTTGGATAATGTTGGCAAAAAAAAGGGGTGTCCGATGGGTGGTTTATCGAAAATCCACCCTTAAGGGTGTGAAACGGTTTACAGTGTACGCCAAGCGACAACGACAGTATAGGACAGCCTGCCACCCTAAAGTGCACCGCACTTAAAAGTTCGAGTATTTATGTATGCTGAAGACGGAACTCTGACATGCATCGCAGACTTTCCGGTTCAAAACCCAATTTGTGCGAATAATGAGTGCAAGGACATCCACAAATCGTTGTGTTCAAAAAAGCTAGCGCCAAATGCAGAAAGAAAAATGGGTGCGGTTAACTCTTCTAAACGCATTTATCACGAGCGAAACGTGGGCTTGGCTTCGTTTCCCAAAGATTATAGACGCAGTGTTTCGTTAAAGTTAGGCTTCTTCTTCGGCTTGTTATTGTTCGTGTTGATTAACCACGGCGGGGGCTGCAGTAGCTTTGACCTCGGCACATGACCGCGCTTGCTAAACGTCTCCATAACGTGCTACTTTGGCCTCTCTTGGCTGCGATGTTTTTGAGCTGGCAATTTCGACTTTGCTTAAGATTTCACAGCCTGCCTCATAGCTATGTGTACTGGATCAGTGGATTCAGCCTGTCGTTTCCGCTCAAGCGCATGCACGGACCATCCCAGCCCACGTGCCATACATTGCAGGACCAAGCGCTGGCGAACCACCTTTGAATATTCGCCTGGTCATGTGGTACCGCGGCACTGAGGCTCCTAGCCAGCGCCGCTATGGTGGCTAGCCACCATAGCGCAGCTGCGACGCCTCTGGGCAGCGGACCACGTGGTGTGACGTCACGCCCGCCACGCTAGCATTCCGGCGGCTCAAGGTCAATGAGACGCGACGAATGAACTTCGAACATATAGCGTCAGAGAGCTTATGCTCTAAAAAATCTAATATATTAGATGCGAAGCATCTTATGCTCGGGGCTATGTCCGTCCCGCGTCCCCCGTCCCGCGTCCCGCGTCCGGCCACTTTCATGATGTAGGGAAGCACCATTATGCGAACCAGAACACTGTAGTAATATGAAGGCCGTCAACCACTACTACAGTCATC
Organism: Rhipicephalus appendiculatus; assembly: GCA_030522465.1. Taxonomy (NCBI): domain Eukaryota; kingdom Metazoa; phylum Arthropoda; class Arachnida; order Ixodida; family Ixodidae; genus Rhipicephalus; species Rhipicephalus appendiculatus. The sequence goes on along the minus strand of JALIZH010021169.1, from coordinate 1,411 downwards.
AGAGTCATGGCCGAGAGCACAGAGAGGCTGCTTAGCAATGGCTTGGTAGGTGTTGTCTATCGCCCAGGTTGACCCCATTCCTCAATCTTGCTTGCATGTGTTTGGAGGGGGCTTAGTCCGTCCCCTCCTTCCCGCGTCCCACACCACCACAGTGCATGCGCGTCCCCTCCCCTATCCTCTCCTACGCTCACCCCCTTTCTCTACTCTAGGAATCATCTGCTCTACGGAGCGGCGCCCGCGTCCTCTCCCCCTCTCTCATCTAGGAATCCTCTACTCTACGGAGTGGTTCCGGCGTCCCACAGCGCATGCGCGTCCTCTCCTCTAGGAATCCTCTACGGAGCGGCGCGCACGACAGGTGGTGTGACAGCTGAATACTCCGCTGGGGGGCGCCACGGTAGTTCCGCGGTATGAAACTGACGGAGCGCGCGCGCCTCATTCTCTCTCCTGTGCAGCGCCGCGATGAGCGCCCGGACCGCTGCCGTGAAATGAGAGCGGCGACGTTCGTCCCGCTCAAGCTAATTATCTCCCCGCTGCTTCGCATCCACACATGGTTGCCTTTAGCGGGAGATGGGGAATTTTCGTTTTTAATTCACCGCATAACGCTGTGGAGGAGAATTCCGATCTCTTGCACTAATAAATAATAATAATATGTGGGGGTTTAACGTCCCAAAACCACGATATGATTATGAGAGACGCCGTAGTGGAGGTGCTCCGGAAATTTCGACCATCTGGTGTTCTTTAACGTGCACTGACATCGCACAGTACACGGGCCTCTACCATTTCGCCTCCACCGAAATGCGACCGCCGCGGCCGGGATCGAACCCGCGACCTTCGGGTCAGCAGCCGAGCACCTTAGCCACTGATCCACCGTGGCGGACGATCTCTTGCACTAATCAAAACCAGCGCTAGAACGTGTAAAGTTCATAAAATGCCCAGCCGTCTTCTTTGACAAAAAAAACTTCCACATCTCCCGCTAAAGGGAACCATGTGTGGATGCGAAGCAGCGGGGAGATGGCTAGCTTGAGCGGGAGAAACGTCGCCGCTCTCGTTTCACGGCAGCGGCGCGGGCGCTCATCGCGGCGCTGCACAGGAGAGAGAATGAGGCGCGCGCGCTCCGTCATTTTCATGTCGCGGAACTACCGTGGCGCCCCAAGCGAAGTATGCAGCTGTCGCACCACCTGTCGTGCGCGCTGCTCCGTAGAGGATTCCTAGAGGAGAGAACGGGGGGGGACCGTAGGAGTGGAGAGAGAGGGGGAGGGGACGTGCATGCGCTGTGGAGGTGTGGGACGCGGGAGCCGCTCCTTAGAGTAGAGAATTCCTAGAGGAACGCGCATGCACTGTGGGGATGTGGGACCCGGGAGCAGCTCCGTAGAGTGGAGAATTCCTAGAGGAGAGAGGGGGAGAGGACGCG